>JAJQWJ010000002.1:22711863-22829363 GCA_023637945.1 Phaethornis superciliosus
CATCAGCTGAGCTCCCATAGATGTCAATAGTCATCTATGTTCTCTCCTCACCTGCTCTAATTACAAGGTGAGGCAACTCAGCATGAACTCTGATGGGAGAGTTTTAAGCTAAAGCATTTCCTCCACAGCTGAATGACAGTCGTACAGTTTTGTACCTGAGCCATGAGAAAACAATAATCTGGAAAAGATAACCATGTTATTTACAGGATGGTGCCTGGCCCCACTATGGGGAGAGCTTGACTTGGAATGTAAGTACAAGCAATCAGTGAATCAGTCTTGCATTTTATACCAGCTGGGTCCTCTATGTGGACATATTTAATTGATTTACAACTGACCAATAGCAAAGAAATTGGAGTAAACGAATTCTAAAACAATTTAAGTGTCCACAGTGTAGCTCATCCTCTTCATTAGAAACCTATTAATTAATGCAGGTTTTTATATTTATATAAAGCGTATTGCAAAGTTGTTCAGATAGTACACCTTGAGCTCCAACATCACAAATGGCCACACCATTGAATCCTCTGGAGTACAAATGTCTTATCTAGAAAAAACATCCTGACAATTACACCCATCATGGACTAGGTTCCTAGGAGATGTTTAGTTACAACTTAAACAGACTTCGCTTTTTCTGTTGAATTTGATGGCTCCTCCCTTAATAAGCCTCTGGGGACCCAGTAGTGTGTATTTTCAAGATCTGTGATGCACATATGTATGTATCTGGCATCCTCCCAAATCTTTTCAAAGATAAAATGTGAGATGAACATCTGGTTCACACTATTACAGTCTTTATTGAACACAGAAAAGCACCATCTGCCACAGCACCAACCCTTGTTTTCTAACACGATTTTTTCTTCAGAAGTACACAAGGAAATAAATTTTCACCAGTTATAGTCCCCCAAGTTTCCTGAGATGAAAAGGCAGTAGTGGCAGTAGTAGTCTTCCAGACTTGGTTTGCTTCAAAAATCAAAAGGTATTACTTAACTCGGTAAGAAACCAAAATCAGGGATACTATTTCCACTTCACATTACAGAGATTTCATTTAAGCATTTTGATAAATCCATTGCTGAAGGATATGATACTTTTTCAGATGCTTAGAGCACTTAGAGACCTTTAGAGTCAAGGTGCAAATTTTGCAAAATCTCCCTTGCTTCTCACTAAATTTTTGGAAAAAAGAGACAACTTGTTTGTTATAGATATGCAGAAAGTTAATTTTCATGCCAGTTCAGTCCCTGCCTTTGTAACCCCTGTTCTTAAGCCAAATAGTGCCCTAAAGCCAGGAGAGAAAACATCTCTAAATCATCATCTACTCACCTCCTTCAGAGACAATAGGATTTGACCCAGTTCCCATGGTCAGGACACAATCCCAAGTCACTCATGTCCTTTACATGACATTTGGAGATTCACATCACTCTGGTTTGGAGCTTGAATGTCTAAAAGGATTACAGTCTCCAGGGCTATTAGGCCCTTATTCTTCCCCATTACTAAAGCAAATCTAAATAAATGCTATTAAGAAGCCAAATTCAATTTGCTGTCTCTTGGTGTTCCAGCATGACATCAATAAGAAGCTGTGTGCACATCACTCTGTGCTCGAGGACCACCAAATATCTGATGGCTTCAAAGGGTTTCATAAAGTGCTGAGTTCAAGCAGTAGAGCTACATGACCACCCCCTGCAGTCAGTCCTTCTCTGCTACAGACTAGTACAGGTCCTTTCTGTCTAAAAACATTCCCAAGCCTTGGATTTGTACCTGTGGAATAGCTGGTGTCCATGGCAGAGAGAGGGCAGATTAACTCCACCAATGCCATGCAGTGATGCTTTCCTTCACAGCAATATCCCAATAGCAACACATTGCACCCCCAGCTCTCTGCAACAGCAATGTGCAGCTACACTTGTATTCATCATTTCTTGCTGTAAAATGTATTTTGCTGCCCCTGCACCTGCACTTTTGGTGCCCAGGCACCAGCAGTGCAACATAATAAAAAAACAGCCAGGAAGACTGAGCCTCTTGCCCTTCTATGCCAGCCTGCCCTTCTGGGGTGCCCTCCCTGCCTACATATCTCTCACAGGAGTTAGAGGTTGGGCTTTATGGTCACAACAGCAACAAAAAAGAATAAAGAAATTAACCCCACCATGACACAGCTCCCTGGTGAAGATGTTGAAGGGTATTCTACATACTAGACTTCAAAAACTGCATATTTCTAGTCTGGGCCTGCTCTTTGAAGAGTGTTAGAAAGGTGCACTGAGTAGTGGCAATATACTAGAAAAGCAGTGTGCCCTTTTAATAGAAATCTGAGATTGATCCCAAATGTGCTGCTGACAACATAAGAGCTCTTAGAGAAAAACCCTTGGGATGTATAAATAGTGCAGGGGACTTTCATTAGACCTATGACTTAGTGGGTGCAGGTTCACATCTGTATCAGCCTCACAATAAGTTTCCCAAAAGTGAGGGATAAACAGGTAGAAACTGAGATTAGAGAGGGGACAAGAATTCTTGGAAGCTAGAAATATTTGTTCACACCATGGAAAATATGGGTAGGTGAGAGTGATGGCACAATGACTTAAGGGAAAATGAAGATTTTCCTGCAGAAGTTCCCAAAATCTATACATATTGGGGGATTAAAAGGTTCATCCTTCCATGGAAATGGACAACAGCAAAAAGGATTCAAAGGAGACCCAGTCAGATGGTGGCTACAGATATACAAGGAAAAAAATTACCTTTTTTTAGTGATTTCTGGATTTCAGTGGTGTTCCAACTCAGACAGTTCTCACTTACCCTCTAGTACCAAAACCAGACCCTGAATGTCTTCAAGGGAAAAGCTGAAACCACACCACCTCTCCTGGTGGACATTCCCTTGCCCTTGGTGCTGTCCTTCCAGACACTGCACAGGGGCAGAACATCCCCAGAAGCTTTTTTAACTATCCCAGCTGGAAATGAGGCTGAAACCACAGTGGGTACAGTGCAGGGGTATCTTCTCCAGCTGTGTTCATTGCCTAAACATCCCCCTGTTCCTCCTCTGGTCATTCATCCTTGCCAAGCTGCCAGGGATCTCAGGCAGCACTGGGGGAAAGGGCTGGCCTGCATCTAAAACTGCAACATTAGTAAGTGGCAGAAATTGCTTTAGGATCACTGTACTTGAGGTCAACAACCACAGAGCAGGCCAGGACTGGTGGACTACTGCACTGGCCATCACCCAGCTGGGTTCTTTGGAAGAAGGGAGGTCAGAAGTGGAGGTCACCTCTGTGTTGTCCTCCAGGCCAAAGATCAATCCTATGATATTCCTTAAAAAAAGAAGGGTGAATATTTAACCCCAGTGATGTTGCCAAAATTACTTCTGACTGTTAATGAAGCTGAAATAGGCATCCAGAGATTTCAGAGCTCTTGTGCCTGAGAATTACCTAAGCAATATGGCTGTGTGGTTGTTACCAGCTGATGAATCTTCACCACAGATTTGCAGTGTAAATCAAATTTCTCAGAACTTATTTCACAGCAGCTTTAGTTTTAAATTTTTTTCAGTGTTAAATGTGGGCAAGGTAGGGCAGGTAGAGAAAGCAAACTCAAGGCAGAGGGCATGCAGTCACATAAACATGACTTGCAACATGCAGCATTTGTCCAGAACTGATACCTACAGCCAAGCACATGCACAGGCTGATGAAACCCAGAGTGACAAACCCTGAACGTGTGCAATGAGTCAGTTGTGTGAACTGCTTCCATGCACTGAGCCAGGAGATTAAGGGAACTTGCTGCTCTGGATAATTCCAGCAAGGTATGAGGAGTTTCATCCCATTGCCTGAGGGTGGTTTGATTACTCTGTGCAGTGTGTTGCAATCCTCAATCAAAATATTTCACTATGTTCAGTACTCCACGTGGGAACATCTGGCAATTTACAGCAGAAATGTCTCATAGCATTTAGTACCTAAGTATTTTTTCCCTCAGCCTATTTTCATTTTACTGAATAGAGACCCATTTCCTGAATTTTTAAACAGTCTTGCTAACATAATCAAATTACTGTGATTACTCAGCAATTATTTCAAAATGTCCTAAAAGTGCTGTTCCGACTTTGCAGTGAATTCCTATTACACATAGAAGATTTTGTAAACACTTTGAATGAAATGTTTTTAATTTAATCTGAAGAGCAACCAGTGTTTGGTTTTAGCTACTCAATGTATTTGAGCCACAAGCATTTTTCCAAGTGAGTGACTATGAGGGTTTGTAATGCAACTCAAAGCAAACACTGAGAATATAAAATCACACTTGTTCAAACAGGATTAGAGAGTTTATTCTAGCAGAGTTTCCAAGGATTTCAAAGAGAAAATAGAATTTTTTTTTTTTTAATTTTATTTTCAGTCAGGGAGGTGGAAAATATGTGATGCCTGGTTAGTGACTGTACTTGGTAGGATCCCAGTGGTTCCATACTGCCCACACTCATGCTGAGTAGCAGAGCAGAGATGCTGTTCATTTTTCACAGTCTCCCAGCCCTCTGTGGCTTGATCTGGTTCTGCCTTTGCTCAGCAATCACTTTCACTGTATTTTTTTTTAACACAGCCTGGAAGCCAGCAAAGAACTAAAGCCAATTTCTGGTGTGCATACAGCAGGTTACGAAAAACCTAACGCCATGCTTTTTCATGGATGCTTTTTGCAGGCCACGTATAAGATACAATGATATGAAAGGGAGTAGTTTCCTTCCCCTGGGGTATGGGTTAGAGCCACACAGAAGGCATGGTCCCTCAGCCCTTGCTTGGGTGATAGCTCTTGCTCATATGGCCACACCACTGAACCTTTCCCTGCATCCTTCTTCCCTTGCCACCCCTCCTTGTGCCTCCTGCAAAGGTCTCCAGTACCTTTTGCCAGCATCTCCCAGCAAAACTTCCTGCCCAGTGCTGGAAACATCTAAAAGCACAAAGTGAGCATCATCCTTTCTCTGCTTTCAGCTGTGTGGAAGCACATGGTGGCTGCTCAGCCTCTCCCTTGCAGCCCTGCTCCCCACTCCTTGGCAGAAACACATCAGGGAGGCATAAGAACTTTGTAGGACGTGACCACAAAAAGTTTGCCCAATTCAAAATATTAGCTACCCCAGAGAGGTCCTGGAGACTCCCTGAGAAGTGTTTCCTAGATACCATGTTCCAGTTTTTCCATGATAATGAAGTAATTGTTGCTGGGGACTGTCAATTCTCAGTGCTGGCAAGCCAGTTTGTAACCCCCCACCTATTTCTTCAAATGTATTTGTTATTTGTAAGCAGTCACTGAATTGGTTGGACGGATGATTTGCAGATCACAGGTTGTGCACAAATTTTTTTTGTTTCATCAGCTCCCTATTCAGGACTTGTTTTGTGCAACTGGCAATTTAAGTGACACGATGTCATTTCTGATCCCAGATTAGATGGATGAAGCATTTTAAAGAGAAGAGGTGAGAACAGCAGACAGAAAGAAAGGCTGTTCTGCTGTGAAGACACATTTCTTCTACAGTTCATCAACTTTCCATGGGATTTTTGTTGTCATCAACAGTGGTCCAAATACTGTCAAAATGTCAGTAAAATAATTCCATCATTTGTAGCAAACTGAATGCAGAGTACTAAAAAATATATACTAAAAAGGTAGATTTATTTTACCAAATATCCTCATGCATGTGCATGCTTTAGGGACATGGTTTAGTGGTGGATTTTTCAGCAGCATTACGTTAATGGTTGGACTTGATGATCTTAAAGGTCTTTTCCAATCAAAATGATTCTATGATTCTATACACGTGTGTACTTTTGTTTAGAGATGCCTGTGGACACACAAACAGAAAAATACACTATTAACTTTGTGCAAATACTGTATGCATAAACAGTTCTATGCTTTTACTGTGAAAATATAGCTCCTGTTTGGAGTACTATGTCCAGTTCTGGAACCCTCAACACAGGAGGGGCATGGAGCTGTTGGAATGAGTCCAGAACAGGGCCACAGTGATGATCAGAGTGTTGGAGCTCCCCTCCTATGAAGACAGGCTGAGAATTAGGGGATTGTTCAGCCTGAAGAAGAGCAGGCTCTGGGAAGATGTTATAGCACCCTTCCAGTACCTGAAGGAGCCTACAGAAAAGCTGGGGCTTTTTGAAAGTCCATTTTGTGATAAGGAGAGGGGTAATGGTTTTAAGCTGGAAGAAGGTAGATTTAAGTTAGACACAGGAAGAAATTGTTTCCTGTGGGGGTGCCAAGACACTGGCACAGACTGCCCAAGGAAGTTGTGGCTGCCCCCTCCCTGGAAGTGTTCAAGGCCAGGTTGGATGGGGATTTGAATAAACTCATCTAGTGGAAAGTCTCCCTGCCCATGCAGGGCAGTTGGAATTAGGTGATGTTTATGTTCCCTTCCAACCCAATTCTATGATTCCATGGTTCTATGTTCATTTTGCAACCCCTCTGCAAGGTATGAAAAAATGTTTAGCACCACCCATCATGGTAACAAATCTCTGAATGCTGCCTTGATTTAGTGTTCAGTTAGCAGCCCCAAACCCTTGGCAGAAAAAAATCCAGAAGTTTGTTTTTTATTTGCTGCTGATTTCCTTAAAGTTTGTGTAAAACATCAAGTAACATTTAGTCACCATGATGGCACCTAATCATTTCTTCTTAATTCAGAATATTGAGGGTTCTCTAGAGAGTGAAAATTTATGTTGCCATTTACAGTTTTTACCATCAGCAGAAGCCCCATTAAAACATAAAGCCAACCATCCTCATGGATATTTCAAAAAATTTAAAAAGGATGATATTGCTTCCAGGCATTCTGAGGTAGGACAGCAACTCACCCAGCCTCCTCTTCCCACCAAGGGCTGGGCAGCTCCAGTGCCCAGCAGGATTCTGAGGCTGTGGAAAAGCAGAGCTTGGCAGCAAGTCCTCCTGATGTGTTCTTCCCTCACTGCAGGAGCCCCCAGAGCATTTTGGGCCTAGCAAAAAGTGAGGGTTTGGGTTAATTTTCTTTTGAGGGTTCCTTTTCACCTCCTTGATGAGCTAATGATCACATGCATTTGACCAAATTTTCCAGCTGAAACTGGAAAAGTGATTGCCTGTGTTGGAAAATATAGATTCTTAAGAGTTACGAAATATTTTTGTCACATGGGTGGGAGGATTTCCCCATTGCAAAATGATATTTCAGAAAGGCTACATATAAGAGTAATATTAATCAATAGTTGTATTTTTAGCAACCTTTTAAGCAACTAAGCAGCAGGAAGTAAGGAGAGAAAAATCACTCCCACGTGATTCACACTGTAGGAGCTGCTTTGTAGGATAGAGTCTGGGATGCTCTCTGCTACCAGTAGCTATTTCTGCAACAATCTCCAGTGTGACACCATGAATCATTCATCACCAGCACATAGTGCTTTCTCATCAGTGTGTAGTGTTGTTAAAAGTTCCTTAGAAACCAAACCACAATGGCAAAGCTTTCACAATAGGGTCTTGAGATGTGAAACTGTGTCTCGACCTAGAAGATACCCTTGACCATAAATCTAATGGTGAGGAATTCCTTAACAATGACTATTTAACATCTGGCTCCATGGTGCATCTCCCCTCTGTGCTGGGGAGACACAAGAAAGGCTATGGCCCTAAACAAAGATGACAGAAGGAGTTAAACTGAGATAATTTCACCCACTGGAAGCCCTCTTGCAGTTTTTCAATCCCTCTTGCTTGGCTATTTTTATTTAAGTGAGTGAAATCTAAATTAAAAAACAAATTACAGAGCATTTTGGAAATCGATTTCAAAACTTTATAGACAGCTGATAGAGTGAGTTATTTACAAAATATTTATAGAATTTATTTTTGTCTTACCAAACCCATGACTTCTTGATGCCAATTGTTCCCGGTGCCTCCCCACAGGCTGTCCTCACCATGTGGGTCTGTGAGCAAAAGCTGCAAAGGGGTCCATGAATGAATTTCAGCTCTTCTCCTGTCAGACTCATCCCTGGCCTCATTCAAGTCCTGTCTTTGCTCCTTAGATGCATCCCCTTTGCCAAGCCTCCAGCCAGAAACCCTCATGTAGCAGATGGGGTCTAAGCAGGACTCTGGGTGCCATGGTGAGAGCAGTGGGTGTTGGGCAATGGGAAACCCTTTCTGGTGGCCACATGCTTTGCCTGTGCAGCAGGATGAAGTCTATACATGCCCCCTGTCATGGCAGAGCATCTACCATACAGTAAATCAATGTGCTGTCAGGTAAGGAGAAGGACCTATTGGGCTCCAGCAGGTGCTTTTGCTGCCCATTCTACCATGGCATGGTGAATTACTACCTCAGGACCTATTAAACGTGCAAATAGTACACCCCTCACATTCAGCTATTGTTAATGCATTTTTTCAGATTAAAGCTCTGGTGGGATAGGAATTGTACCATATGGAGAGTACCTAAAATAAATGAAACCCTATTCTCCTGCAGCTGGATGTTCCAGTGTATGTGGTGCCCACTGCCGGGGCCTCCAGCCAAGCCCAGTGACTCAGTGACACAATAGATCAGTTGTGGACACTGGCAGCTGGTTAGGCACAGTGTGAGAGCTTCTAATTCCTGCCTTTTACCATTTTATCTCGTTGCTTTGACATTATTGAAACAGCATTTTATTGGCAAGCTCTGGAAGTTGGTAAATAACACTTTGTATAAAAGCCGTATGAGTTAAGCACTGATAATGCAAAGGGGATGAGAGAGAGACAGGAGAGGAACACTGGAATGATTCCTTTTTTGTTGTAGTTTTTGTTGGGTTTTACTTTAGTTTAGTTTGTTTGCTTTAACTACTGCAGGTTGTGGAGTTAATTTGCAATTAAAATACCAAAGACCAAGCTGCCCCAGGAATACAATCATTTTTGACTGTGGCAGTGAAAGACAAGAATGCTGAAATTTCAGTGAGTGTTATTCACAGCCTCTTACTTATCGAAAGAACCATGCTATTTAAAGGTAACTAATGGATAAAATGTGAATAAAGATTAAACTAAAAAGGCTAAAATGGACTATTTGTAGCCCTTCCATTATGCTGAGTCCTGACATTAATATTCAGACACTCATGAACACTTACATAACCACAGCTTATTTTTAATGGTCTTCTATCTTGCTTTCTTAACAGAATGACAAAATGTAATTTAGGACTATAGGCTGTGAGCCCCACATGGAGAAGAAAAGCCAGTAATTCACAGCGTGCTCTGGCTTTTAAGACATGGGAGACGATGGTGATTGTATGGCAGAATGCAGCTTGCAGGGCAATATCCATTTACACACCATTCAAGACCCTCAGGCTATACAGAGCAGTGCAGAGTGCATCATAAAAAATATGAAGAAAAGAAGCTGGGTTAGTTACAATTGAACTGGCCTGATGGCAAATTGATTCGTAAGGTAAGGGGAAGAATAGAAGCCCCGGTTCCATCAGCGTAGCCGCGTAACCACTGACTCTGGCACGTCTCTGACTTCACTTTCCATCATCGATTCATCACTCCAGATTTTCTGTTCTTCCCTTAGTATAAAACCTCAGGAAAGGGGCAAAGCATCAGATCAGCATTTCCCAGGCAAATAGCGGAGGCAACGTTCAAAAAAAAACCCAACTGGTTTTGTGTGTACTAGGAAACCAAGGTTATTAGTTAACATTTGTTTTCTCCTCATCCAGCTTGAAGTTAATAATTATTAAGCCTGTTTTGAGAGGAGCAGGGCTAGGGCTTGACCCGTGTTAAGCGCAGATGTCACCAGTAATTATCCAGGACTGTACGTGACATGCTCCCTGGGGACTCAGTGCGGGTGACAAGCCCTGGAGGTGCAGCTGCAGCACCTTAGTGCCTGATCCATTTCTAATTTGCATTACTGCAGCTATTTCCCGCTCAGAGGCACTTCTCTCCACCTTAATGTTGTTAGCAGTTCCCTGGCAGAGACCCTCGACACCTCACGTGCACTCGGGCTCTGAAGAGAGACAGCAAAGTGATGCTCCTGCTGCCCACGCTCTGGTGCAAGGATTTGGTGCAAGGATCCAGGCCCCTGGGGCTATGGACACCCAGGCCAGGGATTGCTGCAAGGAGAGGAGCCCCAGCCAGCCCAGGGTGAGGGCCAAGGATGCCAACGGGCCTGGGACATGTCCAGAGGGTGGCTGAGGGACATTATTTTCCAACCTCTTTCTCAACTAAAATGCCAGTGGAGACCCCTGGTAACATGTAGGCCTGGCTGTTGGTTACCATCTCTCAGGGAGATGTCAGACATTGCTGCCCTCATCCTCCTCCTGCAGCTCCTCTGGGAAAGAGGGCAAAACTCTGGGTCAGTATCAGCCTCTCCTTAGCCAAGCCCCAGAGCCTGAGTTGTTGGGACAGCCTCTGCTGTAAGGATCACCACATTCTCCTCTTCATCACATATCAGAGGTGTTCTCAGCTGGGCAGTTGGCTTTGTTTGCTTGGAAATAACTTTTTTAGTCAACATCTTCCTTCACTGTGGCTAGTTCCCAGGAGGTCACAGGCATGATTAAAAGACCTTGTGTGGTCTCCCAGGTTTGTCTAGCACCTCCCAGACAGGTATAGGTGTCTCACACTTAGCTG
Organism: Phaethornis superciliosus; assembly: GCA_023637945.1. Lineage (NCBI taxonomy): Eukaryota > Metazoa > Chordata > Aves > Apodiformes > Trochilidae > Phaethornis > Phaethornis superciliosus. The sequence goes on from JAJQWJ010000002.1 coordinate 22,722,373, forward strand.
ATGCCTGGCTACACCCCTCCTTTGCTGCAGCCTTCCTTAGAAAATCTTTCTAGAAAGTGTCTTTCTTCTTGCTAGATCAGTAGCTGCAAAGGTATCACCCATCTCCATATGTACAAGAGGCCTGTTAACAGTGTTGGCTGGCATGGTAAAGATGAAGCGTTGTGACCACAGAGTGCAGGTGAATCATGGGGGATTTAGCAAAGTTTTGGTGGAATAGTCTAGGAGAGAGATGGTCACTCCCACTGCTTTCTGGGGCTACTGGAAAAAGAAAATCTTCCCACAAAGATGGAAGAACAGTCTTATCATAAGATGTATTTGCAATTTCCCTAGGAGTGCATCACTTGGGTCATCACTTAGAACCCTTTCCTAAAGGTCATTAAGGCAGTCAGCCCAAGGGTTTGCTCTTAAGAGATGTGAGTTGCTAGGCTGTTTCCCTCAGCTCCTGTTGCCAGCAGGTAACATGAGCATCTTCTGGAAGAATGACTTTACCTTTGATCCATCACTGCTGCAGAGAAGACCATAGGCTGTTGGCTCTTGGGTGGTGTTAATGCAACAGTGTGTTGGTGTAACTATGTGGGTCTTTATGTGTTAGTGTATAAAAGTGGATGTGAGAAAAAAAAGCACTTCAGCTCTGACAAGTATAATTTTTTTCTTTGCTCTAAAGATAAAACCTACCTCTCACAGCTTTTTTCTGATGCCCATCACCTTTACCAAGAGGATCTGTATTTTGAAGTCATCCATAATAGGGAGCTGGAAGGCCCAGATTTAACCTGTGACAGGTAAAGGAAATCATTCAATGAGGACTTAATAGAGAGAACAGGCACTGCCCCAGTCCTTCAGCCAGAGCAGGCAGCCCTCACAGCTCTGGTGGGTAAGAGGCACCAGGCAGAAAATTCTGGGGAGCCTTAGGTGAGATTGCAGAGAGAAATAGCACTCTAGGAAAGCCCCATTGCCCTACATTTAGCTGTAGGAAACAGAAGGGACCCAACGGGTTCTCCACACATCAAGGGCACCGTGAGGAACATGGCATGAACCTGGGGGCTGGCTGTAGTGTCTGCTCAGAGGGCTGCTGGCTTGAAGTAGCACAGAATGATGGAAGACAGGATGAACAAACTATCATCTGGGAAAAAGGTTGACATCTCCTATGCTGCAGACAGTGAAAGTGCCTGGGGGACCTTGCTAAGACTGTATGAGGATGTCACCTTAGGTGGGCAAAGTGTCACACCCTAAAGTGTCACCTTTTCAGATGCTAAGAAAGGGAGAAAACTCTGCTCAGAGAAGCAGCCACTCTGCCCGAGAAGACTTCAGAGACAGCCATGGCTGCTGATGTGCTCATGCCTGGGAACAGTTTATGTGACATTACAGAACTGAGTTAATGAACTGCCTTCTGGCACTGCAGAAACCTCACAGATCCAAGCCATGGTGGAAGACTGTGGAGGGGCTGGGGCAGCTGCTGCCTGCCCTCGGATGGGCAGCCTGCATCCCACCAAAAATGCTGACAGAGGAAGATGCAAGAAACTCCTCAGTGACATCCTGGGCAAATATGGTAAATTATAAGGTTTCTCATGTGTGCCAGGGCTTCTCTTGTGCTAACAGCTGTGCTAGGGGCCTTTTGGTTAGGCTGGAAAGGGTGAGGAAGAGGATGGCAACAGCCCTACAGGGATCATGCCGGAGCTAGTTCTTGTCTTCTGCAGCAGCTCCTGTTCACCCTTGCTAAGTAGTTACAACTCAAACTTAGCAGAAACAGGTCTCTGGCAATGCTGTTTCTAAAAGAGGTTTCCAGGCAACACCTCTACAACCTGCCTATATTTTTGTAAATGTAAATATGCAACCGTATTGCTCCAGTTAAGGACAAACTATGCAAAAGTCATGGGTAGTGTGGCTTTTATCCAAGCACTTCAACAGAGAGTTGGAAAAGGGATGTGACAAGAGATGCTGGGGACTCCACTTATTTTGCACAGTCTCCTAGGAAGCCAGCTGTCAGTGCTCTTTGTGAAGACAAGATTGCTCATTAAAATCTTTATGCTGCTGTTAAAGGCTAAAACTATCATTTCTTCCCAATCTGCTGACGTCCCAAGAAGCAGTACGGGTTAGGTGATGTAGGGAGGTCATCCTTTTAACTTGACAATACCCTTCTCTTGCCAGATACATTTAGCTGAGGAATTTGCTAGGCAGCACTGCACAAAACAATATGCATTCCTGTTACTGAACATTTCTGTTGCTTGGGCAGTATGAAATAGGAGAATTATTTAGGGTTTGCAAGGAAACAGTGATGAAGAACATCAGAGAATTTGCTAAAGCTCTTTTCCTGTGGTTCTCTGAGGCTCTTGAAATCCATAGTAAACAATATTTATTAATAATACTTAACATCTACCACATGGTAAATACAAGCAATGCTTTAGGCATGCTGTCAAATAACAAACTGTGGCTGTTTTGAATTCTGATATTATATGGCATGCTCCCACAGTTTTGAAGTAATGTCTTTTTAAAGAAATGCCTGCTCATGCTTTTCTGTGGGTGGAGGCTTTGCTGTGCAGTCTTGGAACAAAGCTGGCAGATGCCAATGGAAACAACCCCTTATGGTGGCTCATGGACCTTCCAGTTGCCAAGCCATGACTGGAATGAGCACCTTTGGTCACAGCAAAGCCTAATTCTGCCCTGGTACCAGATACTGCACACTGTCACTCATTTAATTTCGCTTTTTGTCTTGATGCAAGGTAGTCCAATAAATTACAGATAACAAAGCAATGATTTGTAAATGCTGTGTGCTGCAGAGAGACTTCTGCTAATTTCCTGTGAGAAACTCTTTATTCGTTTCCTACAAAACCTGTAGACTGGAAATTCAGGCCTTTAATTTGAAGATAATACTTCTAACACAGCAGGAGACCCACCATATTCCACACAAAACCATCTCTAGTAATAAAAACCCAACATAAAACCCAGACTCCACAATGAAAATGTTCTAATTTTTTTAACCTCTTCACGATGGTGACACTCTTCACTTTTCTCTTTCTGGTTTTACTGGTACTGTGAGTCCAGACGGGTCTGCCACAAAGGTTTAATTTTCTTCTTGGAATCTAAAAATCAATTCACTGAGAGAGATACTTTAGTTATCAACCTTCCAGAGGAGGACTTTGTCATGGTACAATGGCTTCTGCTTTCTTCTGTCAGCCTCAGATTTTAACTTCTCTACTCATGATGAACTGTACACCAAATGATGGGGATTCATTTGGTATGCTGCAAAGTTAGAGGTTTCAGAGATATTTGGTTTAAAAAGTTCCTTTCCCTGATGTCTCCTCAGCTGCCAAGCCACAGGGCAGTGTGTGGAGTGAGGAAGCCCCACATGCCTCAGCACTCCTCGGAGGACTGGCTGATTCAACTGAATACTGTGTGACCATTCAGCAGGATTTGGAGAGCTGAGCCAAGAGGAACCTTATGAGTTTCAACAAGAGCAAGTGCAGGGTCCTGCATCTGAGAAGGAATAACAAGGTGCACCAATACAGGTTAGGAGGCAATCTTCTAGAGAGCAGCCCAGTGGAGAAGGATCTTGAAGTCCTGATGGACAACAAGTTATCCACAGACAGCAATGTGTCCGTGTGGCCAAGAAGGCCAATGGTATCCTGGGGTGGATTAAGAAGAGTGTGTGCAGCAGATTGAGGGAGATCCTCCTCTCCTCTGCCGTAGGAAGACCTCACCTAGCGTACTGCATCCAGTCCTGGGCTCCCCATTTCAAGAGGGACAGGGATTTACTCAGAGAGTACATCAGAGGGCTACAAGGATGATTAAGGAAGTAGAACACCTGCCTTATGAAGAAAGGCTGAGAGACCTGGGCTTTCTACTCTGGAGAGGAGAAGCCTGAGAGGGGACCTAATTAATGTGTATAAATATATGAGGTCTCGGCATCAAGAAGGAAGGGAAAACCTCTTCTCACTTGTGCCCTGTGATAGGACAAGGGGAAATGGATTCAAGATAGAGCACAGGAAGTTCCACCTCAACAAGAGGAAGAATTTCTTTACTGTAAGGGTTACAGGGGCCTGGGACAGGCTTCCTGGAGAGATTGTGGAGTCTCCTTCTCTGGAGACTTTCAAGACCTGTCTGGATGCATTTCTGAGGGACCTGCCCTAGTTTTGGTCCTGCTCTGTCAGGAGGGTTGGACTTGATGATCTTCAGAGGTCCTTTCCAACCCCTGACACTCTGTGATTTTGTGACTCTTATCCCCACTGTGGACTGCAGAGCAGCCCAAGCAACCACTCAAGGTAAGAGCCTTCAATGTCCACAGGCCTAAATGCCACCTCCTTCCTCCAAAGGTTCTGAACCCATCTAGGGCATCCTCACAGCACAGACTTGAAGCTTCACCAGGTCCACTGACGGGTCCATGAACATTCTCTGAGTCCAGCTCTTAAGTTTCCGATAAGCAATTTTGCCTGGGATTTCATAATGGATTTGTTGCTCATGTATCCTTTCCTTGGCTTTACTCACCAGCCTCAGGACTGTAGCTAATGGCAAATTGACTCTATGATGCCCTTGTAAATGAATGAAAAATCATTTCAAATATTGCTGAGAAAGGTGTTTTCAGGCTCCTGTGAACATCCACCTTTCAATGCTAGATGATCCTGGCTCCAGATTTTTCCTTGAAAATACCTTGAAAATAAAAATTCAGAATCCCATAAAATCAGTTAACTTGAGTAAGACTGAATGCATAGCTGCTCTTGCTAATAAATGATGAATCTAATGACAGAAATCTTAGCATTATCTGTGTTTCAATTTCCAGAATAGAAAATTAGATCAATGAAGAGAATGGAATGATGTTTCTAACACAGAAATAAAGGGAATGGATTTCACCCTCCTTTGCACAGGTCGAGTCCCTCTGAATGAGTACAATTAACAATAAGAGGAGAGTCTGACTCACAGAACCTGGCTCAACCAGCCCCAGGACTGTTGCAGCCAGGAGGACGTTGCCTTTCTCATCAGAATGTGTAGGTTCTGGCTTTTAGATGCATATTTTCCCTTAAAGTAATTGCACGTCAACTAATTGTTTGCCTGTGTATGTGTGTTTATGTGGACCAGATGAAGAGATTTGTGGGCCCCAGAGAATTTTCAGTGCTTTCAAAGGATGCAATGTAAAATTCTGTACAGTGAATATATTTCTTCCCATGCAACTGTGTACAATCAGTTCTAATAGGAACTAGACACTTCCTGCATGTCTGTTTTTTAATGGAATCTGCTAAGTTTTATAAGGGCCGTATTTAGCTGTACATCCTCTCAACTGTTAACTGTATTATCCTTTTAAGAAAGTCATTAACTGTTCACTAAATACTCTTCCTATAGTGGTTTTACAATGCATGCACAATGAAATGTGGTTCTCTGTGAGTTAAATAGTTCTTCATAGTAAAAAAAAAAAACACAAATAGTGTGTATGTATGTGACCAGGATAAATGAAAATAAACTCTAAAATGTAGGCACAATTAGCAAATAATTTCTTCTTGTCTACCCTCTAACAGCTCCTAACACCAGTCATATATTTAAACAATTTCGGGTTTTTTTACAACTGATCCTGGGACTATTGCTCATGCTGCCCAGAAATTATATTTTCAGTTACATTTTTGCTTCATCTTGAAGGAAATTCTTTTCACATCCTGACTAGTTCCTCATTTGCAGCTGAAGCTGTTCTCTTCTTTGCATCATTCTGAACTAGATGCTGCATAACATCTCACGCTGTTCTGTTATGCTTCCCATATACAAAGTGGAATCATCAACTTTCAGCCTAAAAGGTCTATTTTAAGATGAAGGGGAAGTAAAATGAAGAAGATAGAAAGTGAAGTCTCTATGAAGAAGTTCACTGCACTTCCTCTTTATGAAAACAAACTGGAGGCTGCCCCTGGCAAATAGGAAGTTTGTTTTAATGCAAATGTACAGCAAAGACCTTAATCCTTGAACACAGTCCTGCTCTGTGAAGTTAGCACAGAGTTTACATGAGTTATAAATCAGAAAGAGATAACACATAAATAAACAGTCTGTACTTCCTACAGGATACCAGACTTGTACTCTGCTGACCTGCAGGTCAGGTTTTCTGCTGTACCTCTTATGCATTTGAATAATCAAATGTCAAGGATTAAGAAACTGCAGTCCTTCCTTCACTTGTCTGCATCATTCCTTTGCAAAAGTGAAAAAAAACCAAAAAAACCCAACCCAAACCTAACAATTCTTATTTTTCAATGTTTATCCTTTCTTCCTGTGCTTTGTGGTTCTTTCTCTCCTTAACTAAGACTAGTGGAAAGATGTGAGCAGATGCCCAAAAATTTCAGGCATTCCTACATCATAAGAACTTCCTTTTCAACTCGGTAAGATTCTGCAGCCCTGGAGGTGTGCTGGAATTAGTGGGGACTGCACTAAGGTTTGCATAATCCACCTTCTCTACCATCCACTTCTGTGGACTTCTCCTCCCACAGAAGTAGAAAAGTAAGTGGCTGAAAAATAGTTATTTCACCTTATATATAAGACATATAATTATTACATATAATATATATAATTCTTGAGAATTTTGTTGTTTGGGCTCATTGCTCCTTTCTGATTTTGGTATGGGGAAAGCAAGAATTGTTGCAGTCACAACATTGGTGTGGTAGCAGAATGCCAAGGTATGGTCACACAAATAAAACCAGCTATCCCAGCTGACCGTCAAAATGTATTTCAAGAGAAAGAAACAATGAGGTGGCCAGAGAGGATGAAACCTTGATGATTTGTATGCTCAGAACAGGCTAACAACGAGTCTTAGGAAGGTTTTTGCATGTGTCTACAGAAGGTGGAGGAAAAGAATTAAAACATGAGCAATGACATCTGCTAAGATCAGCCCTGCAAGGCCATGTTTCCCAGGCAAATCCCAGGCACATGGGTACTTAGTGCTGGGGTTACTCAGCTCATCCTGGGATGCTGGCAGCATCATGACCTCAGCCTCACTTATGATCCCTCTGCCCACTGGAGGGGATGGGGGAGTGAGAAGGAGGTGGTACTTCTTGTCTTCAATTGGTAAAAGTCCTGCCCTCTTAGGCTTTGTGAAGCCAAAGGGCTACACCACATCCTTCTTCCCAAAACTGCAAATCTCAGGAGTCTGATAACTGGGAAAATCTAGAATAAAACATGATGAAACTTCTTGGAGAATTTTCCCTTCATATGCATATTTTAGGAGGCATGACCAAGCTCTCAAGGTTGTTAGCCTAACATTTGGCATCCATTTAAAAAATATTTATTTTCAATATTCACATAAACAAGATCTGTTGGCTTTTCCTCCCTTTTGAAAGAAAAAAAGCATTGGCTGATAGGCTCCAGGAAGCTAACCAAGAGTGAAAGTGTGCACAAAACTGTATGTGTCCACTTCCCAAAAATCTCTGCTGTGTCCAGGTGTTTGTAGGGTTTGGACCTTTGTGAATGAAAACGGGAGAAATTCACTGAACTCAACATACCTCTGTCCTGGTTTAGGCCAGGATAAAGGTGATTTTCTGGTTTGTACTTTTGCTTTTAGCTAAGTCTCTTGTAAGTAGTTGCACTTGCTGGGGTTAACAGCAAGTTTCTCAGACACTGTCTGCTTCTAGGACTGATAACACTTCGTGTTTATAGTTACAGCTAGAGACTGGTATGCAACCCAAGGACACTGCTCAGCTCTCAGGAACATTTTGCTTTCCAGAAGGAGCAACGAGGTCCCACCTGAACCCCTCCTCTGGGGAGGACCGGACAAGATAGATGTCAGAATTGACCAAACAGAGTATTCCATCCCATACACGTCATACTCGGTATAAATTTGAGGGATCACAAGGGTCAGAGGTCTCTCTCTTCCTTCCTGCCCTCCCTGCTTCCTTCGGTATCCTGAGAGGATTCCATCCGTCCCTGTGCCTGTGGTCCTGATCCGTGCCAGCCTGAATCTGTGTGTTCCTGCCCCCAGCTCCTGACTGCTGCCGACTCCAGGAGTCCAGCCTGGACTTTCCCAGGGCTGCCCTGCAGCCTCGGTGGTGACGTGAGAGTTATTGGGGAAAGGGGGGAGGAACGTGGGATCAACTTTCCTGTATATTTGTATATTTGTATATATTTAGTAATTTTTCCTATTTTATCATTATTGTTTCATTAAAGTTCTGTAGTTTAGTTTCCAACCCATAAGTCTCTCTTCCTTATTCTCTCTTTTCCTTTATCAGAGGAGAGAGAGATTAATATATAAATCTGTTTCTCGGTTTAAATCTGTTGTTTTGCCGGGCCAGGGTTAAACCGTGACAACCTCAAAACAAAGATTCCTGGGGGAATAATGAAAAAACAATGAAAAGAAAATATTTCAATTTTTACAGAAAATAATAGGGAAAAATACTTTTCAGAAAAAAACCAAAACAAAACCCCAAAACCAAAACAACAACAAGAACAAAACCCAACCCAAACAAGCAAGCAAAAAAAAACCCAAAACAACCAGAATTCTTTTTTAGAAATAGTCAGAGCCTAAATTTTCAACAAAAAGGCATGAATTTTGTTTTACTAGTTAGGGAATACATCCCTCGATGCAGCAAGGAAACTGTCAGCAAGGCCATGTGTGCACCAGACAAGTTTTGGGTCTCAGAGAAGGGCTGTCATCTGCACAGTAGGCTTTTCAGGGAGATCCCAGAGGCCTCATTCACAGCTCGGACACCACCAAACAAGGCCCTGTGTAAATTCTCTGAGACATGCACAGCCAATTTACTTTTGAGAGCAGAAGTATACAACGAGTAGTTATTGTTATAGAGTAGGAAATGGACGAGGAGGGTATGGTTTTGATTAAGAAGCCATTTACCTCTGTTACATGCGGGAATAAATGATCACTTAGAGAGCAGGACAATAGGGTTGAACAGTTGTTTTGTTGGAGAATTTCAGTCTAAAAGCCAAAATCTGGTGCTGGGTGTAAAGGCAGATCTCAGCATCATGGATCTGGTGGCGGAACTGCTGTGCACTGACCTTGGCAGAAGAAGAGAATCAGCCTGCCCTGCCAGGGCTCCTTGACCAAAAGCTTCTGACAAAAATCCTCGACAGACCCCTGGGGAAACTGCAGGCTTGGTTACAGGAGAGAAAACAAAGCATAACTTTTTGCAAGAGAGGAAGGTCACCAAGAGACTTTCGCAATTTGTGCTGGGACCTGCTGTTCAATAGTTTCTTAAATGACCTAGACAAAGAGGTGGGCAGCAAACTGAGAACATTTTCTGATGACAGCAAGTTTTCAGGACAGCATTCCCCAGGGCAGAGTTATAAAGTTCAACCTGGTGCATAAAACCCACAAGAGAAACTCCTGAACATACATCTCCTAGTGGCAATGCTGGTAGCTCTAGACTGCCAGTGGACTGCTGCATGTATAAATACATTGTAAATAGGCTTATTTTCATTTATCTTTTAATTAAGTTCATGTCTGTAAGATGCAAAAACCAAACTTCCTGGGGACTCAGAAGAGCTGTGCCGGATGCAATGACGTTCTTCAGCTTTGAATCAGATCTCGTGGCCAGTGAGAAAGTATGATTAAGAAAAGCTAAAACATCTGGAAAACAGCTGATGATGATGTCCCCCCCAGGGACATAATCAAAATATCCTGAAAGAATATTTTTCTTGCAGAAGCAAGGCCAGCACTGCACACAGAGAAGTAAATTTTCTTGGGAAAATAAAAAAATCCAACAGCTTTTTTCCCCTCTCTCCATTAAAATTTAGGGAAAAAAATTCCTCCTTTTTTGGAAAATGAAAATAAACGATTACTAATATCTCCATATTTAGACAGATCAGCATGCTTGGAGGAAATAGTTACTCATTTGGTATCAAAACCTCCTGTCTTTGTAGAAGCAAAAATAGCATTTGAGCAACCCTTGTGGACACTTGTGCCTTCAAGTGTAACACGTTTGTTATAGAAAATGGCAAGTTACTCAAACCCCATTTGTAATCAGTGTTGAGATCTCTTCTGACTCTGGAAGGCCTGCAGAGTGTTTAGGTGAGTGTCAGCCAAGTCCCAGTGGGTTCATCCTGGAGCTGCTCTGCTGGGCTCGGTGGTGGCTCAGGAGAGGGCCAGCAGCTTTCCAGCAGAACATCCCTCTTTGGCCTTGCTCCTTAACTGGGCAGAGAGGTAGCTGCACATCAAAGCTCATTTCCACAAAGGAGGAGTGACCTGCCACTGTCATCTTGAACTCATTTCCTCCCTGGCAGAGGGAGAAACTTACTCTTGTTGGTGACACAGGGCTTGGCTCTACCCTCCCCAGCTCCATGCTGCACAGGATGGTGCAGAGCTGGGGGTGCTGGTGTCCAGCACAGCTCAACCCAGACTACAAGCAGAAGCAGTGGATGTTTGGAGGTGTCCTGGGACAGCCTCTCATTGTGCTGCCCTGACAGAGCTGTGATCTTTCCCATCACTCTGTCTGTCAGAATTGTGCCTGGTCTTGTCCCTGCAGGATGTAGACATAACCCCCAGGTTTAGATCCCAGATCCTCAGTCAAGCCACCTTCATCATTGCCACCCGTGTCATCATCAAATATCATGGTGAATCAGAGCAGAATCAATATTCATAGAGCTCAGTCTGCTCAAGTTTTTCTCCTAGACCAGTCCTACAAAAGTGAAGATTCAAGAGTGATGAGTTGTAGTAAAACCCTTCCATCAGGAACAACACAGATTGAGAATCAAGAGAATGAAAACTCTTTATTTCAAAAGGGAGCAGAGAAGAAAACTATCTAGCTCATCCCTAGACTATTTCTCCAACCCCCATAAAGCCCAGTTGTGGAAGGCTCTGCACAATGTAAAATACATATTGTGGAGAAAGGTATTTGCAAGTTCGGAGGTAAGTGGAAAATGGGATAAAATGGTAGCTGTAGAGATTTTTCTTTAATTAGAATCTGATCATATGGATGATGGAAGCTTTATGGATCATGGATCTCATCTGTCTGGACTTCAGTGAACCAGCTGATAGGAGGACACAAGGGACACCATTGTTGAAATGGGAAAGAGAAGAATGAAAAAAACAGAAACAAAGAAAACAAAATGTAATGAAGAAGTATTGAAGTATGAATGTGTATTCACACATGAAAGTATGAATGGTGAATTATGAGATTAGACTGAGAACTGATTATTTTATAAAAATATCTTCCTAAATGGTCTTGACACAAACCATAAAAGTGGCTTTTAAAAGTCTGATTGTCACACGGAGCTCCAGAATATTGCCAGGTTGGAATGGGATATTGGATGGGGAGAGCAAAGGCAGAGGTAACAGATGGGACTTGAAATGGAATGAAAAATAGAAATGCAGGACTTCAGAGATAATAAATGAGGATTCCTACAATAAACCAGAAATTAAAAGGACTAGAGGAGAGGAAGGATGTATGTGCCTTAGTTATTGTCAGTCTGTAAATCACTAATGCAATGTGACAGACAGTGCAGTAAGTAGTGAGACACTTTCAGTAGAAATAAAAAGTGTCAATACTATTTTTCAAGCTGCTGGTAAGTTGTGATGCAGAGGTGTGTGCTCAGTTCTGGCTACCAGTGGCCAGACAGGATGAACTAAGCCCAGGAATCATGCAAGGAAGAATCAGCAGGCCACTTCTCACTCATCCAGACCAGGAGGGCTTCAGTTCCTGGACCTCACTGCATGTGCCAGGAGGGTCCCAGAAACACCCCAGCTGCAGCAAGGCAGGAGCTGGCATCACACTCCCCTCTTGTCCCTGCTGTGGCTTTCAGAGGGGTGAAACACAGGAGTATGGTCAGGATGGATGCAGCACAGCTGGGAAGCTCTTTGTCCTGAGTAATGATGGGAATGACACCTCAAGAGCTTCCTGAAGACCATTCCCCTCTGGCTTTCTGGCTGTCCCAGTCTCCTTCCACCAGACAGGGCTTCATGGGGCTGGCATCTCCAGCCTACTGAGGCAAGGTTTGGGCAGCTCCTGGCTGCAAGTCCTTCTCTAGCCATCCAAGGGCATGGAGGCTGAGAGTCAGCTCCCTGGTCAGGGCAGTGAGGACAAAAGAAGCAGATGGGTTTAAACATGGAGATTGGTTCATTTAGTAAAGGACTTTAGTGAGTTGTTGGACCACTCCTCAGTGACCTGAGAGCCCCAAACTCCTAAGAAGACGTGGGTTTCTTATTTTTCTACTCAAACCAGCTGTGCTCCTAAAGGACTGCTGGCAGCATTGAACAGCTAATTTCTGGAGTGCTGTGAAGAGCTACAGAAATGCTGTCCAGTACTATTTTCAGATATTAACCTTTGATGATGGCATTTACTCAATCCTTGCTGTCACTACAGTAGCAAAAGTTTCCTTCTTTCTCCTGAACTTGAGTATTGCCTAGTTCTGTACTATTTCTAGGGTATTTTCTTCACTTATTTTACATTTCCAAGGAGGAAAACAATGAATCAAACAGCTTTAAAATAATGTTTTTTTCTGCATGGTATTTTTCCAATATGTCTTGTGGGTAGCACTTGCTATTACCAGCCTCCCGTGTCTGTCTCCCTGGGATTTCTTTCCCCTCTCATGGTAGTATTAAGTTAGTAAGATTCTGCTGCTGCCTGCAGTGTTTCCAAGGTGAGTCAGATGACTTTGGTGGGTTCTCAGAAAAAGGGATGCTTGGCTGCAGTGATTTCTGGCACATGACAAGCAGCACATTCCACAGAGCCAGCAACAGTTAGCTCCCCAGTGTAACATTACCTTCTGTAACAAGGTAAGAGAAGTGAGAAAACGGCAATGAAAAGGGGGAGGTTTTGGGTAGTCAGAGCCTTCTGAGATCCCACGTTGTGAAGGTTGGGTGAGATATCTGTTAGTAAGACTGCATGACTCAATGCTTCAGTCCCTCTTCACATCCTCCTGCAGCTGTGCTGAAGTCTGGGACAGCCCACGTGGCTCCAGCTCCTTGGAGATTCAGGACTTTTGCTTGAGTTTCTAACAGTTACCAGAGTGTAATGGGAAATCTGATCCCAAGGAGTCTAGATTTGGTAGCTTTCCTATTTAGTTAATAAGCCCATGTATTTAGACGTAGCAATTTCCTGTGGTCTATGCCATATTTCCAGAGAGGAAACTCAAGTGCTGCTGTCTATAAGTACCACTGAAGAAAGACACCATACAAGCTACTTTCATTTATTTCACTGCTGGGGGGTAATCCCCTTTCTTTGTACTCATACACCTTTTACTTCATGTATTTCCCTTTAATACAAAGTCACTTTCTGATGCTAAAATTTATGCTTCCTAGAAACTGCTTTCATGCCAGAAGAGCTGGTAACACCACTGACTCAGCACTACCTGCATACTTTACTGTCCCATTTCAACACGTTGGCAGAAAGAGTCACACCTGTCCCCAAGTGCAAGCTGGCCTGGCACAGAGTCCATTGCCCAGCACCCTGCACATGGCTCCTAATGAATTGCTTTGCCTCCAGAACCTCAGGATTGTACTCACACTGTCTTATGCCACATAAAGGTACCCAAAAGAAGCCAAGGTGGGTGTAGGACTGATGGGCTCTTGGTTTCCAAACTCACATAGCATCAGTTAAATTCCCATCTGGCTCTACACTGACATTCACGAAAAACAACAGCAAACTCTCAAAATTGTGTAGTATCCTGTTGCTGTCCAAAACCAGTCCACTTATGAAGAAGAACATCACCACTCAACACTACAAAAATAAATAAAAAAGGAAAAGTAAGTGTGATACATTACAGCTGATTGCCAGCTCCAGGCAGCTCACACTACACATTCAGACCCTCTCAAAGTTCATCTCTATAACATCGATTACATCAGTTGTCAGTAATCTGGGTAAAGATGGCCTGTGGGGCCAAGCTAAAACAGAAGAAGGAAAATCACAGCAATAAAGGAAAGTGAATCAAAAATAATACACATAATAGCACACAGTAAGAAACTTGGCTCGTCTTTTCAACAATGGTTATTAAATTTCTATACTATCATCACAGGTATGTGTGCAGGATGCATCAAATCATTGTAAACCAAGTTCTTGCTGTTTCAACAATTAATGCAGGAGCTGGTGAGATCAGCCCAAAATGTAGTGGTGTCTCCTCAGGCCTGCGTGAGCCTATGGCCTCCAGAATAGCTGGTGGTTTGGTGTGGCTAAGTCTGGGAATGGATCTGGAAAATATATTTACAATTATGTTATTTAAAGGACAGAAACTCTAACCAGCACACTTGTGGTCAGATTTTATTGTAACAAGTGTATTTATTGTTTACACAGAAAATTGACTAATTAACAGTTCTTAGAGCCAAAGCAACTCCAAGTCTTTGTGCTGCTGCTGTGTCAGGGTATGCACAGTGACTCCAAAGCCAAGCTACATTTCTAGCTAAAGCTCTTCACCGAGTCCTTTGCCAATGGGGATTTTGGAGTAAAACAATCTCACTGTCCCTCCTTTGGAAAGACTATCTCATAAGCCTATAAATCCTATATCCTCTTACCTTTTCACTCTTTTTCCCACACTGTTTCTGCACATGCTGCCACCAAGACTGGTGGTCCCTTGCCCATGGCAGCCAGTGCTGTTGGGACTGATGGAAGTGATCTGAGCAATCCCCAGCTGATTGCAAAAATATTGCCCAGGTCTAAGCAAGTCTAAGCACTTGAGGTCAGGTCCCAAACTGTAAAGAAACAAGACACCTCACTCAGGTTTGTTAGTAGGGTAGGAGCAGTTTAAGCCACCTAGGAACTTCATCAGGCTGGTGGGGATGGCCCAAGCCTGGCAGGCTGTGCCTCTGTCTATCTCGGTAGCCACAGGCATCCTGTGCTCACCCATGGCTGCTGGTGCAGCTCAGAGCTCTGGATAAACAAGCACTCCAGTGGCCTAGAAATTGGAGAAATATTGACATATGCATGGACTTTAATTTGTAAAGGCAACCTCTTGTGCCATGGTATCGAGGGCAATTGCAAACTGTTCCCGCTTTTCCAGTTAGTCAAAGGTCATTTCATTGGAAAGCTCTTGATGTTCTCTCACATGTTGAGTTTTGGAGTTTTCTTTAAGTTGTGGACCAGGGACAACTTCTACCTGGCTTTTAATGATTTCCCAAAGGAAGCTCCGTGGGCAGAGTGTCCAAAAGCTGTTGAACAGCACTGTATGGATGCTGTCTTGTACTGATGTTGCATATGTGCCACCACACAGAGCAAAGCAGGTTCTGCCCTTCTGCCCTTCCAAGCCATCATGGTATTTCATTTCTGCTTTTATCCAAGGAAAAGACTGAAATTGTTTCTCCTGGGAGCAGCCAGTGGGCCTGGACACTAGGCTATGGCTCTAACCTAAAGCTTCCTTCAGTGCAGAAGTCCAAGCAAAAGGAAAACAGCACTAGAAGAAATTTGTTCTGACATTCTTGTTCTGTCTCCTTTTCCTCCTAAGTTAAGCATTTGTACTTACATAACTATATATTTTTAGATGGCTTGATGACTTAAAAGGATCATCAGGGGAGGGAAAAACTCTTATAAATTGTGTCCCTGTCCCTTTTTTAAAAATAAAAAAACAACAAACAGACCCTGGAGGAAATTGTTTTACAAACAAACAAACAAAAAAATCTTCACTGAAACTTGTACACCCTTCAAGTCTCAGTCTCACATGGATTTTTGGAGTAAACATAAAAATACAGGTGTAAAATTCTGCAGAGAATCTGGTTCAAGGAAACTTCATCTAATGTACATCATGAAAAGTACATTTGTATTAAGAACGATAAATATATATGCTTTATATATCTGTAAGAATTACAGGCCAATATTAGTGCTCAAAATGTTAAAAGACGCCTCACTGTGTCCATTCTATGCAAGAGAGAATTTGACTGCTGATTGCTACCAGCTTCTTCAGGCTTAGATCTGAAATTACCTCCAGTCTGCTTGTGACTGTCTTGGGAAACATTACTTGAAATGAGAAGGCGTGAAGCAAAACCTGGCTGCTGAGACATTAAGCAGGTATTGACTCCAGAAGAGAAACTACAATGACAATTAGATTTGGCCATTGACAATGGAGCAGCTAATCACAAAAGCTAAAATCAGATTACCCAAAATGAAAGTCTGTTGCTCTGGCTGCAGCTGAGTTTCAGATGTTCTTATTGTAAGTGCACCAAGAGGAATTGCAATCCTGTTATTCAAACTAGGACCAAAACCCCAAATCAAATGCCAGACAGATTAAACAGTGACTTCCCCACGTCCCTTCCACCACACGTGCCCATCTCACTGCTGCACCCTGAGCTGGGCACTGCCCCTCCTCAGACATCTGCCAGGCATTGCCTGAGGCAGCATCCAAGTCAGTTCCCAGGACCCAACTTAAGCTCCAGTTCAAAAGAGGATGTAGATGTAAACAGAAAAGTCTCAGTATTTTGTCTCTTTGGTCTCTTGAGCTTTTCCACTCTTTGCATTCACACATTGTCTCAGGACTGCACTTAAATTCAACAAAAATTTTTATCCTCTGCTGGACATACAACCCATGGTCAGAGGTGATGTGATATCATGTTGGAAAACATTTAAACTCTTTGGTATTTTTGTAAATTTGCTGGTATTCAGATGGAGTTTACAGAAGGAATTAACTGCAAAGTTGAAAGAATATTTGCATAATGTAAATCTAACAATCGAGGAAGATGTATTTGGTTTAAATTTAGGAAAAAGCTAAAGTAAACTCTAAAGAAATCGCTCGTATTTGAGGCTAGCAGTGAGGTAGTAAAAATAGAAATTATGTACATAGAACCTATTGTGATACAAAAACTTAACCTCAACGTATTGATTGAGGCAGTTCTTGTCCCTGAATTAATATAAGCCTATGAGTGAGAATTTGTTTTAGGAAAGTTAAATAGAAAAGCCATGAATAAATATAAGGGCTGAGATGAAATAGTCATCTGGACTACATTAGACCAAAATGTGTAATTGAAGCAAAGAGATCATACATCCTTTGATCCAGTCACGCACAGCTGAAATGAAAGTAAATGGGCAATTCCTCTTATCTAATCATTGGAGAAGAGTTTGCAGCACATATGAGTGAGAAGGAGCACTGGAGGACTGCAGCTGGAGGACCTCAAGTGTACCAGCCACAGGTGGCCTTGTTTGGGCTGCTACGTCTGGGCCAGGACTTCAGCGTAAGCTCTAGTTGGTCTTATGTTTAAACTTCTAAAAGCATGTGTCCAGCCTCAGCATCTTTGCTGTTTCCTCAAGATTAACAGCAGAACCATATGGCAGGCTAGGACTGAGCTTGACTCTTTGTGCAGTTGGAAGAGATAGGGTGGCTTCACGCTCCATGGTGAGAACACCCACATGGTGAGCCAGAGTGGCAACCAGGCCAACAGGAAAACCAGGAAAACATCAACCCCTTGTAATCCAGCTCAGGTCTTCCAAGAAATGGCACACAGAGAGGACACCCATAGTCATGCTGCTGCACTGAAATGTCCTCTATTTGATCAAGAGAAAGGATATGAGGATGGGACTGCCAAAAAATATTAATGGAAGTAAGACCCCATACTTCAAGAGCTTGAATTCTGCCTCAGTCATTGAAGCCAGGGCTGCCTTGGTGCTGGTCTTTGCAGTGCTCAGCCATACTTAACACAAAGAAGATGCTGACAGGCAGAATTAGGGTCTTCTGAATAGGTTTTGTAACCTGCTATTGAAATCCCAGCCAGCTCCTGAATGGGCTGAAAACTCACCAGAAACTGCCTTCAGCAAGTTCTTTCCTGACCACTGTCACCTCCTCATCAGGCAATATGCTGCCCATCATCAAATCAAGACAAGAGGGCATGGTCTTAAGCTGTGCTGGGGGAGGTTTAGGTTGGATATTAGAAAGAATTTCTTTACCGAGAGGGTGATCAGACATTGGAATGGGCTGCCCAGGGAAGTAGTGGATTCTCCATCCCTGGAGATATTTAAAAAGAGACTGGATGTGGCACTCAGTGCCATGGTCTGGTAACTGCAGCAGTAGTGGATCAAGGGTTGGACTTGATGATCTCTGAGGTCCCTTCCAACCCAGCCAATTCTATGATTCTATGAAATCAAAGCCTGCAGCAGTTGGCTCTGCCTCCTGGCCCCTTGGTCTCTTGGTCAAAGATGTATCCTAGGTCATGTCTGCCAGCAGTCCTGGTCCTAAATCAATAATGTTATGCTGGCAGAAATCTGGTGGGTAAACCCAACATCAGAAGCTTTTCCCTGACAAAGATGACTTTGCTCATGTTACTGACCTAGAAGACCATTGAACTTTTCCAGTAGAGATCTAACAATATGAGGAGAGCTTTTCTGGCTGAATAAAGGTACTCCTGGAGAGGCATTCTAACATCAGACATCTCCTCCAGCTTTTCAGGGGAGACCCTCATGTCTGTGGTGTTTTTTACAAAGGTGCTCAAACCCTGACATTCATCCTGAAGATGCTCTGCTGCAACAGAGCCTTGAGGGCTGACTTGCTGATGTCCGCTACAGTGCTTACAGAACCCCCAAGGTCCCTTAATCACACCACCTCAAATAGACCACTTCAAACGAGTCGATGTGAGCCTACCAGTGTGGTAAGGTCCCCATGCTAAGGGACGATGACATTTTGAGGCATGGGTTTGCTGCCAAATGAGCGTGAGGGGCCTTGCAATCAGGACATAGCATGGGATCAGGAGGCAGAGGCACCTGCTTGAGGCTGAAGCAGGAACTGGCTGCCTTGGTGATGGGCAGCATGTTGCCTGGCAAGGAGGCAGCAGCACTCAGGGAAGCAGAGCTCGCTGGAGGCAGCTTCTGATTAGTTTTTTGCTCGCTCAGGAACTGGCTGGGGTTTCAACAGCTGTTTCGACCGCAGCAGACCAGGCTGTCTCCCAGCAGAGCCCTGTCTGGAGCAGGGGAAAAAGAAATTTTGTTGAATCCAAGGAAATAATTTTTCAAGATCCCGTTGTCAACTGCCAGCTTCTTGAATAACTTTTCCATTTCTCCCGTGCATCTCGGTTCTGTGCCTGTGGTTTAGTCCTGTGTTTAACGTGATGGGTTTTGGAACAGGCAGAATGTAAAGTCAGCTCTTCTGTGCTGAGGGCAACAGGCTGGATAATAACCTCAAAACAGCTCTGTGGCCAACACCATAATATTATCTAATAATTTTTCTTCATTATTTTTCCAGCTCATAAAGCAAGAGAAATTATATTCAAAGGTTTACACTAGTGTGTATATACATACACACACAAACATATATCTGCTTTTCCTGACATTGCAACATAAAATATTCACTTGGAGAGTTTCTCCAGTTTTTTCCAAGCTCAAGCAGAAATATCATGGAACAGCTTGTCTGATTGACATTATGTAGGTCATTTCATAGTCTTTACAGGATAAAGATAATTCCAGAAAAGAGGGTGCCAGAGCTTGTCGATTTTGGGAAAGAGTGGGAAGCATTTAAAAATGAAATTTTCAAATCCTTGAGAAATTCTTCATTGAGTGGCTTCCAGACTGAGACAGACCCATTTCAACTAGCTCTGTCATGCAGTGGTAGATCTGGCAGAGAAACTAATAGATAAGTCTGATATGCCTCCCTTAATGCTACCAGAAATCACACAATGACTCCTGTGCCATGCTGGTCACAATGGATGCTCTTTGGTAGTCTAGGGGAGGTGAATCCTTCCTACGACTTAGGTAGGAAAGTCTGTATGCTAGGCCCTCAGATCCACAGCAAAGACACAGCAACGTAGGGAGGGCAGCTGAAAAAATAAACTACGCCTTTGTATAACAGCTCCGAGTCCTGACAGCTTCCTTATTTAAATCCAATTTCCAAGTTTTCTGCCATGGGTTGTATCCACCACCATTCTGTCAGTCCCCTACTGGAGGATGTCTTCCCTTTGCATTCAACAGTTTGGAATAATATGTTGGTTTGGTTTTTTCCATTTGTGTTTCACCATGTTAAAGGAGCAAAACTTGCTCAAGAGTTCAGAGGAAAAGAGGATACCCCCTGTCTCAGACACTCACTCTCTCCCACACAGTCTGGGCACCCTCCTGCACCGTCCATCTGCCAAGCAAAATTTAACATCTCAGAGAGAAATGGCAAGGGGAAAGGTTTTGCATGAGAAATGGTGGGTTTTTAGGGCAAATACCATATTCATATTTGTCAGGAACAAAAAGTACAGCTTGTAGCCACGTGCAGCTGAATATAAATGAGTTTTGACAGCTGAGTTAACTTGTACCCCTGCTGGGGAGGAAAAGATTTAGTTTTAACAGGAAAGCCCCAGTTAGATTTCTTCAGCTGTAGCCCCACACAGTCTTGTACTAGCCCCTTTGGCCACACAACTGCAGCTTGCCACGGGCCACCTTGGTAATGGAGGGGTTTGTAAAGAAAACAGCGCACTCCACGACAAGGAGAAAGAAATAAAGTTGAGGACTTTTCCCACTACATTGCTCTCCAGACCTGAATTCAAGCCTGCCTGTATTTGCCAGCCTACCAGGAAAGCCCTCTGTACTCTTACTTCTCCAGGCTTCATCGTGGTTCCATGAAATCCAAAAATATTGTCTGAAAACCAGGTCAGAGTGACCCATTTGAAACAGGAAGGGGTGAAGTCAGAGGGCGAGGCAGATCTTTACATTGATAAACAAACACAATTGCTACCTTTTGTCCCATTTCCGAACCAGTCTCTCAGGGTCTGTAGTTTCTCATCTGGTGATGTGGATTAAAGTTCCTGCTGCATCCCAGCTGTTCATGCAGGCATTCCCGATGGAGCTGGTGTCCTCTTTGGCTGCTCTTAGCTGTGGTTACCCAGCAATCACAGCCTCACTGCCTATCCCTGGAGGCAGCTGACACTACACTTGAGGGACACAAGAACCCGTCCCTTTCCAGCAGGTTTGGAGAACAACTCCATCCTGTACTGGGGCTGTGTGATAGGGCTTCCATTGATGATGAGGTGCTATGTCTACCAGGCTGGGGAGAACCTCTCTGCCTGCAATAGTAGCTGAGAGCATTGCTTGCTGCCACCTTCTGCTCCTGGGGAAGCTGGGCCGAGACCAAAGCCTCTCTGATGAGGTCCAGGCTCTGCAGCTTCCTTCACAATTTGGCAAGGACCAGCTGGAGATATTCAAGGCACACGGTGAAAGTTGATTAGCTGATGCGGACTTGCTAGCAGTCAAACGCAGGCTGCCAGAGGAAAGATTAGGGGATAGAAAGGAGAGGGAATGCCATCTGTCTGGGATTTGTCCTCTTTCCACCTCTGCACATGTTGCTTGAGTTGAGTTTCAAGGCTTCTCATGTGCATGTGCCTGGCCACCAGCTGAGAGCAGGAGCAGCAGCTGGGCCATGATGTCCCCGCGTGCCGCAGGCCTGAGAGCTGCAGGACCCGTGGCTGCCCCCTGCGCTCCGGCCAGGCCAGCTCAGGAAGGCAGGGGATGGTCTGCAAGGAAAAGGCATTCATGTGGCCGTAGGCTGGGAGAGGTGGTTTAATCATCTCTGTTGAGCTGGTAGGTTCGATATTGCTGGAGATCCTGAGCTGCGATATCAGCCAAGGGCCACAGGCAGCAGGTGCCAGCCTTGCATTAAGCAGCTCCCTCCCCCTGAGAAATTGGGGCTTAAGAGTTTGGTGCCCAGATGGTCTCCAGTATAAGGCAATGTCATCAAAACCTAGTGAATCACAGGTATAAAAGGGTAACCTGACTAACTTGGCCTTAGATTCACTGAAATGAACACCTGGAGCCATCTCTGCTAAAACTGCCCCAGCTTTGGTGGCCTTATCCTGAGCAGCAGCTGCCCACATCTTGTCCCAGTTCAGTGACAGGGGGAAAGGCTGAACCAGGCTGAAAAAATATCTAGCTAACACTATAAATTAGAAGCTTCTTGGGATCTTCAGTCTGTCCAAAGCCACTGGAATGCCAATTGGTCACTGCAAGTTCATGCAGTTCTTGGAGGGAAAGGGGAGCCCTGGGCTCCGTGGGGAGCTGGAAGGAAGGTGTTTAGTCCTTGGTCCCTAAGAAAGAGAGCAAATACAGGAAGGCAAATGAAAAGTTTTCAACAAGGAAAAAACAAAAAAAAGTCAGCTTGCAGGCATGATTTTTATATTGAGATGTACTTGTCAGGACCCATGAAACCAACAGTTTGGTAAGGAAGCTGAAACCATGAAGGGCTCATTTGTTGACAGGCTCAGTCTCCTGTGGCTGATGTACTCAAGACCTACAGGGAAGTACAATCGTTTCGACTCTGCAGAAAACCCCCTGGGTTTTATCATAGCCTGCCAGGGGAATCCAGATGCCCACAGTTCCGGGGGTGTAGCTCGGATCAGTGGGCAAGACTAGAAAGGTGGAGAAACTTCCCTGGGGTTCCTGAAATAATACAATCCCCCCCCCCAACCTTCAAAGGCAGCTTAGAAAGGGAAACAGATCCCACAAGCTGATTTCTGCAGGCACTGCTTATCACGCTGGAGGTTTCACACTTTAAAGGCTCACTTCCTCTACAGTGCTCACACAGCATCAGTATAATATTATTTCCCCTTCATCCCCAGTGTCAGTCATTATTTTCCAGCCTCCCATATGTCTCATGCAGCTCATAAATGGTGACTTTTGCGGGCCCTTCCGCAGTGTCATCTGTTCACGAGTAACATCTGCACAATAAATAATTCTAAATCATTGCCCAGGGCTTTTATTTTTTCCCAGAGCTGTCATATTTTTTTCAAGATTTTATTAAAAAAATGATGAAAACCAGGTGAAACCAATGATCCTGACCCATAGGCAGCAATGCCTACAGCTCATGGTGAGGGAGCTGTTACCTGCAGCCTGTGCCTGCCATTCTCTCCTCTCCCCTTCCATCTCCTCTGCCCTTTCTCTGTCTGTCCAGCCACAGTCTGTCAACCTGCATCCTCTGCTTCCCAGGCAGTCACCAGGCTGGCAGAGCTGGTTCATGAAACCAGACAAAAATCCTGCTCTTCACCCCTTCACATGCATCCCAGTGCATGCACACAAAAAAAATGGGACCCAACACAAATAGTAGGTGAAAACTTGTAAATTAAGACTGCTCTTTATCTGGTGGTGCATGTAGTAGCCCTGATACATTCCCTCTTTTCAAAATGTCTACGTGGGAGTGTGGAGCTCTGTATGTCTGTAAGTCACCCCTCCATTAAAGAAAGTAAAAACCCCACTGCTTTGCAAGTTATGGCAGAGACAGGCAGAGAAGATTGGGTTCTCTGAGGAAGAAAAAAAACACAGGAAAACCTGTAACATTTGAGGTAATTTTACCCAACATGTTAAGAGTTATATTTCTAACAAAAGCTAAATCTCCAGAATCTGCAAATAGCATAAAAAAGAGGACCTGCAATGTCCTTTATTAGCATGCAAGTTGGCTCAGTAAATTATCTTTTTTTTTTTTTTTCTGGTTTTCTGTCCTTTGGTCCCTGTCTATCCAGCACATTACCTTACACAACAACAAAATGTTTTCTAAATAAAGCTCCAAGCCCAGAGACTCCACACTTGGTAAATTACCTGAGGTAAACAAGAGAAGCACCTAACTGCAGCTAATTATATATCTGCCAGCAGCCTGGCTTCTAAGCGTCTTAAAGGTGAACATTTTAATTCCTTAATATGCTCTATTGTTCTCAAATTAGATGTGGGAAAAATAACATTGATCCAATCCTTTTTTTATTTTTACACGCTGGAGATGGAAGGCAAGTGGCTTTGTAAGGGGATTATGCATGTGTTAATCCTTCTTAGCTATGATAAAGTTCTCTGCTTCCCAGTGAGATTGTTTAACCCTCTTCTAACAGCTGCAGCTAGCTAGTAAAGAAAGATGCTGTGGAAGATGAATTACAGCTTGGGAGAGTCAAGAAAAAGAAAGAAAGCAAGCTCCATCTCTTATCATTTCTCATGCTGAAAATTACATCTCATACTAGCAGGAAAATAGCCTCAGTGGGTCCTGTGAGAAAGCAGGTGAAAAAACAGTTCATTCAGTCATGGATGCCTTCGTTTCTTTTTTGACCCTGTAGTGGGCTCAGTGTGTCAACAGCATCACAAAAGCACACTCTGCCACTGGGACGAGGAGTGACCGAAAAAAATTGTCATCCCATCAGATGGGGATTATCCATCACTGGAGTACACTATTTCTGCATTTGGAAACGTGTATCACATTGTGAGGACCAACAGGGAAAAGAGATGGATGGTCCAAATCAATGGAGCAACACAGGACAAGGGCCTGGACCCACCCCTTGTATTTAGGTGCTGCAAGTAGGCTGGTGTAGCTACGTGTTTGCTACTGGCAGCAAAGGCTTCTTCAGAGGTCACCTATGGCTCCAGAGGGTGATTAAACCAACCACAACCTGCCTTGCTCTTTGAAGATGCCTACTGAATGTTATTGACTGGAAAGGAAGCCTATGGGGAACTTTGCCCTTAATTCAGGCTCTTTTGCTGATTGTCTCAAGTGGAGAAAAACCCAAGTATTCTGTCCTGCTGCTGGAAGGGGAGAGGCTGGCCAATGCATCAGGCAAAGTGATATGGCTGCCAAGGGAGAGGGGTAAAAAAATAACTGAGCAAAGCAGCATAGAGGCTGAACCAGCCTGTCACTGGGACACCTCTGTCATCTGCTGAAAGCTGAAACCTTGTGGGATCACATTAGATGGAAGGATAGAGATGAGCCAGGAACCCAGCTCAGAAACAAAAGCTGTATTTTGCTTCCTTTTTCTTTTCACATTAAAATGGCTGGCATCCTCCTATCAAGTTCAAAAAGTAATTGGTCTTTGATGAAAGATTTTTGACAAGTCAAGACAGAAGAGCGTGGCTGATGGAAGCAAACACTAGGGCCTGGACAGGTTCAAGAACTAATTAAAGAACAGAAATTAAAACTTCTCAGACTGCTACGAACTCACTTGGGTCATCAGCTCCTTTACTCCTGCTTTAACAAAGCAGGTAAAACAAGGTGATACAAAGGAGATCAGTTCTCTCAACAATTTTAGTAAATACAAACCCCAAACCATGAGGGCCTGAAGGTCCTGGTGTTTGTGGCAGGACTGTGCCAAATCACCCACTTCTACAACTTACAGAGTTTCTTCATGTAGGTGCAAGAAGGCAATGCATGCCTGGACACAGAAACTGGCAGCAAACAGGTTTCTCTGCAACAACAAGGAGTTGTTCATTAGAAAAGAAGAAAATTTTAATTTTTAAATTTATATGGTGGCCAAACTCCCACCTTATCCCAGCTCTGGCCTCTATAGGCATCAAGGTCTCCAGAGAGGTGGCTTATGTTTCAGTGCTTGGCATGCCTTTATAGCAGCATATTTTTGAGTCAGCAATTGCTTGGAAATGCTATGGTTATTTGGCATGGAGTCATAGCCCAGGTTCTTCACCTGGATTTCATGCCAGTTTTAAAAGCCAGTGGTACATGAGGAGTGTGCACAGCCATCTCCATAGCCAACCTGATGAGAGCTGAATCTGAAATATTCATTGCTGAGCAAGATGCAGGAAGACTGTGCTATCAGCTCATCACAGCAGCTTTTCTCAAAAAGGTCCTCTGGAAATCTGTTAGGGCCAGGTGGTCAGATGAAAGCTTTGCTGTAGCGAGGTGGGAGTTGGACTCTTTTCCCAGACGACTTTCAACAAGACAAGAGGACACAGTCTTAAGTTGTGTCAGGGGAGATTTAGGTTGGATATTAGAAAGAATTTCTTCACGGAGAGGGTGATCAGGCAGTGGAATGGTCTGCCCGGTGAGGTGGTGGATTCTCCGTCCCTGGAGACATTTAAAAAAAGACTGGATGTGGCACTCAGTGCCATGGTCTAGCAACTGCTCCGGGATCAAGGGTTGGACTTGATGATCTCTGAGGTCCCTTCCAACCCGGCTAATTCTATGATTCTATGATTCTATGAGCAAAAAGTGAGTGACGATCATCGTGGAGGTCCAGACAAAACTGATTCTGGCCCATGAGAAATGGACACAGCTGAGAGAAGAAAAAGGTCCAAAATAATCTGTCACCCCAAAGCAGAGAGTGCAACTCTGCAGAGAAAATGGAGACAGCACTTGCATGTGCCTGAGCATGCAGCAAGAAGACCATGAGGCCTAAGCATTGCTTATAATGTCACTTACTTTAGAACAGTTCCAGCTGTTTTTTTTTTCATGTACAAGGGGGACCAGTCTTCCAAATTACTCAGATTTCCCTTTGAAATCGGTTCTGATTCAAACACAAGATGACAACTCCGCTCTCGACCTTTGGCTGTTGTCCCTTCTGCAGCCCTGCTCCAACCAGGATTGCTGGACATGGTGGTCTCTGAAGAAAGCAAGATGGGCTCCCTGTACCACCCCTTGGTAAGTCAAATGTGTCAGGCTATAAGCATTATCAAGATCAGAGAACTGTCAGGTTGGTTCAGAACCATGGTGCTCCAACATGCCCTGGAGATCCGAAGATCTCCTATATTGTCCTCTGTGTGATGACCTATCTTTGGAAAACACTTGTTTTAAATCAGCAGTCGAGATACTGCTCATGAAAGCTCAGTGGAAAAAGTAGGTAAATTGCAGTAAGCCAGCAAAGTAAAACAAAGACCAGAATATATGAATGGAGAGGGGATGTCATCTCACCCCCAATTCCCTGTTTGCGTAACATTTTCATGTTTAGAGATCAGAAAGTGTGGATAGCATTCTTGAATTTACTACAAAAACCCTTTCTTAACAAGTCCCATGCTAATTTTATGGTAACAGCATGGGAACTGAAGGTCTGGAATCTTACTCTTCTCTTTGTCTTCAACTTCCTGAGGAAATGTAGACAAGTCACTTACCCTTTGTTAAAGATTTCTAATCTTTAACATAAATGCACTGGCCACCTCCGCCATCAAGTTTACAATGTCCTATGTATTGTTTCAGAGGAATTACTTCAGCATGCCAGCAGCAGGAGAAGAAAGCTCTACAGCATGAAAGATCATTACTGGTAATCATGTTACCATCCTTGGGAGAAGCACTGGGACTGAGTGAGCGGCGTGTGCTGCTGAAACCTGCAGTCAACAAATGGAACACTTCAGCCTGAGAGATATTTTGGGATATTTAGAGAACATGTCACCAGGAAATTGCAGTTCAGCTCTATCTGGCTTCTCCACCCCAATCTCTGTCCTGCTATTCCAAACGCATTTTAAATGTGGGTAAATGGAATGCACAGATCCGGATTTGGGATCTAAATATGGCAAAGTCAGCAACTGGGTCAAAGTAAGAATACTTTAAAAAGTTGTGAGCACCATTATGTATCACCTACTGCTCTTACAGCACATACATAGCGAAAAAGAACCAACTCTAAATATCTCAGCTAATTTAATAAAAGGTCTTGGTTTTCTTCCAGATTCTTGATTTTATGAATGGAAAAATGTTTCCTTTAGTGATACTTTTTCACTGCTTTGTTTTTTTTTTCCTCTCTTCAGTAATAGCTTTAGGAGAGCAAGTACTTAAGTTAGGCTACAACAATACCAATACAGGTTTCCACTGGTGATGACCTTGTACAGAACTGGATTAAAAAGAGCAAGGACACTGTGTTTCCTCCTGCAAGGAAAGAGGGCTGCAATTTCTTCTCTCAGCTGGCCACATACAAGTTAAATGATCAGGAATGTTTTTTCCTGAGCCAAGAGGAACATCTTGGTGTTAACAGAATAGAAGTCACAGTAATTGGTACAGGTCAGGTGACTGTTGAGGTTTGTGACTAATAGGATTTTCCAAGTCTTAAAAAAAAAAAAAAAAAGCACAGTGGCTCCTTTTGGAAAAACTGGAATTCTTTACAGATGGTATAAAGTTCTGCACACTTACTGAAACATCCTGAACCAGCCTAAACTCTGAGGCCCATAAAGACCTGAAGCAATAATAAAACACACACAGTGGCTTCCCTTTCCCAGTCAGGCCAGCAGGGATGAGGGATGGGTTCCTCCCAGCTTCCTTGCTACAGCCAGAACCTCAGAAGAATGGGCAGCACAGGAGCCCACAGCCAGCTCCAGCTGAGTTCTTGGGAGCAAAACCAAAAAAACCTTTACCAGTAGCAGACACTCTGTCCCACCCTGATGCCCTACACAAAGGGCAGTGGGAACAGGAGGAAAGCCAGAAGAACCCTGCCCAGAGTTTCATCCCAAAGATACTCTGCAGAGAGAAGGTACTAAGACAACAAATTGGTATTCTGTATGTTTGATAAAAACCAAAATAGAACCCTTTTGCTCTTGCTCTCCAAAGACCAGCGCTATCATTTAAGATTTTAATTAAAACCTTCCTCAAAGCCATTCATTTGACTTTTTTTTTTTTTCCTTTTCTTTTTTTGCTTTGGTTGTTCTGCAGCAAATTTAACAACAGAGGCACTTTGCAGGCCTGTGTGCACGGCCCATGTAATTAAAGTCAACAGGAGTTATGAAGCCTTTAAAACTGAGCCAGGGCAGCTAAAGCCAGTAGCCCAAAATTAGAAGCAACATTTGAAAATCCAGGTCATGGTCTCTCTGTGCCTGTGTTACAGCATCACCTAGGGGCTGCCACTCTGACTAATGCTGCTTCTCCAGGAGGTTCATATAGACTTGGATGCTTTCACATGTCCTGGGCACACAGCAGTCATTGACACAGAGACTACACTTAACAAGGCCCCTAAATATTTGGATGAGAAAGTTCATCTAGTAGATATATGTATGTATGTATATATATACACATAC
This sequence comes from Phaethornis superciliosus, assembly GCA_023637945.1. Lineage (NCBI taxonomy): Eukaryota > Metazoa > Chordata > Aves > Apodiformes > Trochilidae > Phaethornis > Phaethornis superciliosus. Next base: position 22,750,899 of record JAJQWJ010000002.1, read on the forward strand.
AAGTACTTCATGCATTTTTAAATCAACAGTCACCAAAATACTGAACTGGAGGATCCCACATTTGTAGAACATCCTTTGGATCACAGCCACAGGAATGCTACTGCTGTAAATTCCCCTAATCTAAAAAATATTAAATCAGCCATCCAGTTATTTCATGATTGTCTGCAAAATGAGCTCCATAAACCCATGTGTATCCTTGGTATAGTCTGGCAATTAAATTGTCACTCATTATAGGAATTCAGTGTTTACAATTTACATTCTTTCCCAGACTTTTTTTTTTTTTTTTTCTTTTCTTTTCTTCCAAATTGGAGGTAAAACTCACTTGGTCTTACCATAATATGATTTTGACTGTTCAGAGCAGCAGGACTGCTCCTTTGCAAGGCATGCCTGCAGCTACTGCATTGATAAGCAGGCATACATGCATCTTGTTGGACATAAGCTAGCAGTATGCTTGCCCTTGTGCTTTTAGGCCAGTGCATGAAGAACTTGAGAACTTGTGGCTTTCTAGTTCCCCTTCCTTTGAATAACAATGTATTTCCTGCACAGGGACCTAAAAAACACAGTGACTAATGTTGGGGATGTGTTTCCAATGTATTTCCAATCAATTCTGAAACTGCACCCTTAGGCAACTACCTTTATTTTCTAAAGCAGGACCTGCCAAGACTCCAGATCCCAAAACTATATGGTGGCAGCAGGAAGATAAGAAAGCAGAGGACACCTGGAGAAGAGGGCAACAGAGTATTGCAGGAGGCATTATTGTGCATATGAGGCTTAAAAATCAGCTCGGAATCAGTGGTTAAACCCCAGCCCCTGACTGAGAAGTCTTTCAGCTTTGTCAGATGGAGACATACCAGTGGTAAACCAGTGACACTGGAGAGCAGCACTTAGACCTATAGGCATGTTATCAGGATGCAGCTGAATTTGAGTGCTCAGACATGTGGAAGATGACTGTGCTCCTCTCCCTTTTCAACAAGAGAAAAGAAAAAAAAAAGAGCTAAAGCAGCTGTACCTCATACAGGCTCACCATACAGGGGAGAACTGGTTTAGTGCTTCCAGGGTAAACTTCCATGTCCCTTGACAAAAACTGAAGTAATCGTAGACATCAAAGTAGGCATGGACACCCATATGTAATCCAACCAGCACCACGGCAGCTTATGGCTCTGGTGTCCAGCCTGTGCCAACTCACATTATCCAAATAGCACACAACTTGTGCCACAGGATGATGTCTGATGAACTAACCACAGTGTTCATTCCCTATCCCCCTGTGCTCCTTGGGACGGGAGGAGGTGAAGAAACTGGAAGCAAAATTAAGCCCAGGAAGGAGCTGGGGCAGAGGAAAGGTGTTTAGAGATTTGGTTTTACTTCTAATCTTGATAGAAAAGAATGTTTCCCTATTGAGTCTGTTTTGCCTATGATGGGAATTGGTGAATGACCTCTCCTTGTCCTTATTTTGCAAGACAGCAGCTGGTGGGCACCTGGCAACCAGCCAGGGTCAACCCACCGAGCTCGCCTTTCCCACACCACAGTAAAACAGATCCAAAGACAATAATTAAGACAAGACTAACCTTGTAAACTCAAGGAACTTCAAAAAGCACAGTACAACTGTTCATATGATCATATCTGCTGCTCTGGAATAATAAATGACAGCAAAAGGTTGGTGTGCACTGTAGGCTACTCAGGAACCACTGCATTTGTCAGCATGCAATTACACAAAATAAAATGTAACAGCTTCTAAAGCACTGTCATCATTTCATATGTCTTGCAGGTACAGACAAACACACATACTGGTGACATGGGTTGATTTACTGAATTATTGCAAAATACAATACTTTGCAACCAATACAGAGCAAGTCTATTCAAAACCTATTAAATACATGGTAACATCAGTGTCCTCTTATGATATCAAAGTAAAAAATGTTTAAGTTTTAACAGCTGGAATATCAGGTGATGATCTTCACAGAAGAGTAACAAAAGCACTGGTTGAAATCACATTCCAAATACTGATTTAGATGTGGTGTATGATCTATGCAGCAACTTTAGTATTGGAGTCCAATACTCAAAGCTAGCTATGGTTCACTGTATTCCTGCATTTTAAAACTTTCCATTACAAAACAATGCACTACTTAAAGTTCTTGCCACCACTACTCATTTTGCTGCCCTGAATTAGCCTCCCTTCAATGACTGACATCAATGAGGGACAGTCTCTGGAGGGCCAGTTCAGATCTCCCCATAGCAGCTGGAGAGATAAGAACATCAGAAGCAGGAAAGTAGAAATGAGAGGCAGTGACAGAACAAGCAGTTAAAAACAGGACAGTGTATCTGTGACTGTTAAAAAATACTCTTCAAGCAGCAGAATTCACACATGGATGCTTGTTGCTAAACAGCTCAGTGATTTGTCATTGTAGGTGTTGCACACATACAGAATTCAGCAATAGCACAGTAAATGATAAAATCTGGATCACTAATTTTACAGCAGTGATCAAAAGCACCTTCCCAATGCCTGACAGTGCAAAGCTCACAGCCAAAGACAACGGGGCTGAAAATACAGTTGTCAGTCAGCAGAGGACTTGTGAGAACAGGTGTGAATTCCAGCCAGAACTGCTGACAGAGGGTACAAAGTGCCATTTTCCAAGCAGCACTTGAATAGTTTGCTTGTTTTCTCTATCTGTATCCATCCCTCTTTTAAAGTAATTAAAAAAAAAACACCAAAAAAACAACAAAAATACCCCCCAAACCAAAAAACAAAACAAACAAAAAACCCCCAAGCCAAATACAAAAAATAAAGTAAAAAGACTTTATGGGAAATATTTTTAGAGGTGTTGTCAAACAACATTTCTTCACGGCCAAGCTGTTGTAATAGCATACAGAAGTCAGCTTCCAACAAAGTAACACTTCATATTTGCCTTTCCAATATTTTTAGGGTGCAATTCAGCAGTGTGAGCACCAAATCTGCATTTACAAAATGTGTGCTTGTCCCCACAGGCAAGTAAATATTGTACTTCAGAATCTGCTTACACATGTAAGCTTTGTATACATAGTTGGTGTGCATACAACTTGCAAGTACAAAACAGGTTCTCACCTTTGGAAATCACAGTATTTAAATATCTAAACCACTAGACTTCCAACCTCTTGCTTTGGTATTGACTAAATAGAAAATTTACAATGTCATTCTTCAGTCTTACACTGACTGAGTTATTAACCAAGAAAATAAAAAAGAAATCTGAGTATCCAAGGAAATCTACAAATACATTCATCAATATGTAGCACATTATAAGGAGAAAATACAAGCAATTGCTACAGTATGAATAAAAAACAAGTAGTTGTAGGAAAGCCTGAAAGTCTTAACACTTTTTTCTCATGTAACATTTAATGTCACTGTAGCAATGATGATAAAGCAGCTTCTACTATGTTAGTTCCCAAGGTGTACACTTTATGTTTGATTGAAAAGGGGGGATGGAAAATGAAGAGCCTCTGAAGAATTGAGCAGCAATACTTAAGTGCATTGAAAACATTGATAATCTGTGGCACATAGGAATGAATGGATTACATAGGAGATATTTTATATTTACAGTATCACACACTTGTATAAAGTCTCTGTTGCATTTTTTTACTACTTAGTCTGTGGCAAATCACAGTAATATTATTCACAGAAAAAAAGAAAATCACATTTTGTTTTTAAGATTACATGACAAAAAGGGGTATTACTTATTCTTGCTTAGCCTATCTAACCCTCTGAACCCCATGAATCCAAAAATCTAACTGGCACACAAACTTTTTGATAAGTTAACATAGGAACAGATTGCTGATTGTTTACCTCTTGACCCAATCATTAAGTTCAGTGCTGGAGAACTCTGCTTTGCAAGATGTCAGAATTGCTACATTAAAACAAACAAACACAAAAACCAACCCAATGCACACACCAAAAAAAAAACCAAAAAACCAAAACCAAAAAACTGTATAAAGAGTAACTTTCCTGTTGGGTAACTGGCTACATGATAGGCAATATCAAAGCAGTGGGGTATATCTGAGTAATACCATTCTGTCTCTTAGACACTAAAGACTATGGCAAGCCTTCACAAGTAATGACATTTATGGCAGTACTAAGCAACTCAACTTCAGCAAAAAAACTGCTTTATCATCAGGCTTAGCAGTGCATCAGAGCCTTCAGAGCAGTTTCTGGTATTAATGTGAATACTGGGATTTCAGTTTCCAACAGAGACAGAGACAGATTAGAGGGAAGAGGAAAGGAACATTATACACAACATGACACAGCTGAAAAAATTACATATTTGCACTTGAAGATATAAAACACACTGTGGTAAAGAAGAAAAAGCAACTAAATGGCATGGCCCTCTACCTTGCAACAGGTTTTCTGTAAGTATTTTAAAAACTCAAAAGAAATGGAATACATAACAATCAAGCAGAAAGAAAATGCAAAACAAAATTAAAGAAATGTGTTTGAAGGTCATTTCCACATCTTTTAAAAGAAATCTGGACCCATTTCTTTGCTAGTAAAACCCTGCCAACAGGTCTGAAGGGCCTTTACATAAAAGTAAGCAGATGGATGCAAGTATGGAAATTCTAAATTCTACAAAACAAATGCTTACATACAAAAGTTTAATTGGGAGACTGAGGAACAGAGTTATTTTTTGACAAAGGATTGCATACTCTTCTAGAAAACAACAAAAATAGTGTAAAACATAATGAAAAAATTCAACCGTGCCAACTGATTATCAGTTTACTAACCTTTGTGTTCAAGTCCTCAGCTAAAACATTAAAAATGCACTTGAAACATCAGAACATAAAACCAGGTGTACCTGCTATATCAAAATGATTTTTTCTTTCCAGCATATTCTCCATTAGCTTTTGGTGCCACATGCTGAAGAAACTAGATTTAAACCAGTGAATGGCAAAAGTGTCAGAAGGCAATGATTTGCACTACACTGGCAGCTCCATCTTTATGATCTTTTTCTTCCAACACCTTCTTTTTTTTATCTTTAAGTTTAAAATCATTCTTCCATTTGGAAATTCAGAGCCAGGTCTGATTTTCTTTGTCATCTCTGGTTACACTGTAGGATATTGTTCAGAAACCATTCTTATTTCTTGCCAATTCCATTCGTTACTTTTGATTTGGAGTGACGATTCCTCCTTCTGGATGAATGGCTTTCACTATTGACTGAATGTTTTGGTGGACTATTTTCAGCACCTGATGAAAAAAAATATATACTTTTACATATGTACATACATTTGACATTGAAAGCTCTTATTTAAAAGACAGCGAGGGTTTCTAGAGCTACAGTGTTTATTGTACGGATTAGTTCAAGTTAATACCAAGTGGTTGATCCTCGCACTCCATCTAGTGGCCTGTTTTGATTAAACAAAGCAATCTTAAAACTAAAATTCTCCCTCCTCCGAAGAAATTGGTAAGTTTGCTATAGCAGAATATGGTGGTGAAACATCCTCCAATTCTAAATGACATCACTAAATAAACAGCCACATTTTTATTATTGGCAGGTATTAATATTAGAAATTAAGAACTATGGAGATGCAGTAACAGATCCTTATAGGGGTACATTTCTTGTCTTCTGTCTTTCATACTACAGCCCACATTTGACTCTGAGAAAGCAAACAGATACAATGGAGACAGAAACAAGAATTCAAGAGTAAAACACAAGAGGATGAAGTTAGTAATTAATAAACTAACAGAAAGACAGATTTGCTTGGTCAGATTTCACCAGCATATAAAAACAGTCTGAGTGCAAGCGCTTTTTCTCAAAAACACAAAAATTCACAAATTCACTAAACTGAAAATAAATTCATGTCAGCATCCATAAAAATAATGCATGAAATATAAAGCTCTGTTGCAAATGTTTTTCAGGCATATGATAAATAAGAAATATTTGTAATGATACAGACCCCTGGAGCGTAAACTCTGACAGAGGTAAACTTCCAGGTGTAAACCCTGGTATTTGTTCAATAGGCAAAATCCCACTAAAGAGTTAATGGAGGAGGCAGGTACCTTAACTGACCTCTAGTGCAGGAAAAAGAAGTCAGGAGGCAGCTGCTTTTGCTTAGGACAGAGCTGGCTTGTGACCAGCACTGCATTGACTGGGCAAGTATCAGTAAGAACACATACAGACCACATTCTTGATTGGTTTTTATCAAAGAAGGAGTAAAAGCAAAATTCACATTCATATATTTCAAATCAAACATGTAATGTTCAGATGGAAAACATGCCCACAACAGTTATGAAATACATAATGCCCTAAAACTACAAGAATGGCCTGGAACAACAGCAGAATAATAATTAAAAAAAAAAAAAAAAAAAAAAAAAAAGTTGATTCTTAAAAAATAAATAAATAAAACAATAAAAGATTTCCAAAAGTTAGAAGAAAGAAGGCAGAAAAATCAAACAGCTTTGCAGATGATTTATCTGTACAGCTCCTGCAGGGATGTTTAAGTAAGTCCAGTTGTCTCCAAAGTTTCTCAAGCCTCATTTCCCAGTGCTGAGCTACCACTTCAAGAACATAGGTGCAAAAGTGTAATACCTCTGCTGAATTTAGAATGAAGCCAGGAAGCATCTGGACTGTATGGGCTGTCTTCACTTTCTGATAAGGTCTGCAAAGACAAGGACACACGTCACTGGGATGCTGGTTCTTGTGATCAGCACTTCTCCTTTTTATAATTAGATTTGCAAATTTAAACTGTGGCAGAAGTCCTCATAAAACATTCAGCCAGCACTTAGAACTTCTGTTGTCTGTATTAGAAGGTACAGCATTGATGATACAATAAGAACTCGCTACTTGCCACATGATCTGTTGTGTAACCAAGTATCCTTAATATTCCCCTGGCATTCCACCTGTACAATGGGAACATTAGCTAAGCATTCATCCCTGAACTCTGCTAAAATTACAGCCTCATTTTGAGTAACTAAGAGGAAAGCATTCTTTAGAAACCACAGTGTAATCTGGGATCTCTCCAAGTCCTGCTGAATTCAGAGTTCTTTCTATTGACTACAGTTAAATTCTGGACCATCCACCCCCAGCCCCCATTTATATTGGCTCTCGTAAAGAATTCTAATATCTAGGAGATCTACAGTTTTAATTCTGATATAAACCAAAACCAGGCTTCTCAATAAAGTACCTTTTCTCGGTGGCCGTAGTATTCTGCATACCAAACCATACCATATAAACACAGGAAAGTTGTAAAGGCCTAAACAAAGGAGGGGAAGAAAAAGAAAAAACAATCTTTAAAACTTTATCCAAATCCTTGCTGGTTGAAGGTCTCAAGAGTTCCTGGAGATTCCATATTCAGAGACTTCCCTGCTTTATTTCTCGAGATACGCAAGACTTGTGCTTCAATTTCAAGGTATATGTGCATTCTGGCATCACAGGCTATGTGTGGGCATGAAAATACATACACATCACCCAGATATGTGCAGGATACACTCTTGATTTTTGTCCTCACCCAGTACAATCATTATACAAAGGCAGTTGGTAGGTGCTTGTCAGTATATTCTCAAGAACAACCAGTCTGGGAGAAAAAGAATTCTCCTCCCTGCCCCATGCTTCAGGCAGGGATACATGTTTGGGGTTTTTTTGTGGTGCTCTGATCTGGGAAGCAATTTGATACTTTTCTCCCCTGAAGTCTGAGGAATAAAATCATCATGCAAAATAATTGAACAATAAATTCTAACTCCATGTTCAAACGTGTTCAAACTGTGTTCCCCACTAAAGAGGACAAGTATTTATTTGTCAGCCCATTACAGATGTTTTGTTTTTTACTCAGCAATAAAAATATGTTTGGCATTGGAGTTACAACTCTGGCAAGACAAACATCTATTTACTGTTCTTAAATGGACAATTCCTGCTGCATTTGTAGTAATCACACTGAAGTACAGAAAGCTGCAGGCTGAGTGAGAATGGTTTACTTGATGAAGCAGAGCTGCTTATGCAGTTGTAAGGCTTCAGTGTGAGCCAACAGAGTACTTATTAATACTATTTATTAATTACTGGTCCTTTCCAGTGGGCACTATAGGAAGTGCCTCCAAAGTTGGCCTCAAACGAACTGACATTTTCTGTCATAAAGACAGAAAGCCCTATAACTAGTGTTTATTCCATTGTTAACCACTGGTAAAGTGGCTATATTCTGATATGCTGAGAAATAAAGTTATTCTAGTCCTTTTAAAGTTCTAAATAATCGTGAATTTGCTTTTCCTAGGACATGCACAAAGCTCTTTACCAGCATTCTCCCACAATGATCCCCTGCTGCCAATGTTCCAGAGAGGAAGCTATTTAGATGCTTTCAGTGCTTTTGTCATGCTTCATGTCTCACAAGAGAAATCTCACTTACCACACAGAGAAGCCAAAACACAACGTAGAGTATTTGTGTTTTGGAAAAAAGATCTTGTCCAAACTTTATGCACACAATAGCTTCAAGGAAAGCAATAACCCTGTGGGTAAATGAAAGAGGGGAGAAAGGGGAAAAAATGGTTACAAACACTAAGGATCTAACTCATGAGATAAGAACCCAGACCCCAGACTGTCAACTCTGAAGAAACAGTACTCTCCAGTGACCACACACATCCCCAACACCACCATTAACTGAAATCCTTTGGGAAATTTATTTTTCCTTCTATACTTGTCTTCAGCATAAAGAGAATCCAAAAAGTGACTGACTGGCTATTCACAATTCTACAAGCCTCTGCGTGTTGAGGGAACAAGCAACAGTGTGTGTCAATAGCAGAGAATTTATGTTTATGCCTATCACTGTGCTTCAGCCCTCACCAGATACAAATTTATTTTCCATGCTGAACAACAAGTAGACTCCCTGTTGGGTGAACTAGAACCATGCTTTGGGTATTTCTCTACTGGATGCAAATTTACTACAGTTCCAAATAGGATACTTTGGTTGCTTCAGATGGATTTAATGAGAAAACTGACAAGAAACAGCGTTTCAAATTCTCTGAGAATCCATGCATTTGTTCTGGTTTATGTGCAAACTCAGGTACATATTACAGTATCAGAGGATTTGGGAAGACATGAGAGGAAAAACTGCCATATTTAGTCTGCTATCTGGCATTAAAAGAACTAAACCAAGTAATTCCAGATCTCTATCAGTTACCAGATGTAAACATCTTTTCATTCTCAGAGCTACGGAGGCTTGCCCACACTTGTGGAACAAGGGGTTATGGATCCAAAACTTCCATCAATTGCCATGGAAATACATTTAGTTTGTACAGGTCCTTGACACAAAATTACATATTTTTAACAAATGCAAGAGTAAAAAATGTGTCTAGTGCAGCAAAGGCATAGAAAATTGACTTTTCTCATGCTGAAGCATGTAATGAAGAAAACTATTAAATTTATAGAAGTTTTATACTTAATGTGTTCAGCAGTGACTTTGAGGTTGTATATGAGCACATGCATGAACAATCCTCCTCAAACATGTGCATGCACACTTAACAGGAGGTCAAGTGCTCCAGACTCCCAAGCTCTACACTGCAGGACACCTTTTCTACCAGAATTCTCCAGAACCAGGGAGATGCCAAAAACAGCTCTACTTCCTGGCAGAGAGGACCCAGTTCCCTTCATGAAAGAGGGAGTAAATATGTGTGCATGGCTTAACAACTGGTACTGCAGAGATGGTCCTGGTGCAAATAATAAATTACAGCTTTCTTCATCCCATCTAGCATCACTTGCAGCATAATGAGTGGGCCCAAAACTTGGAATTGTGGAAGTAACACTCAACTGACCTATACTGCAAATTAATGAGGTGCACAGTAGTAAAAAACTGAGAGCAGTGTTACTCTGTTGGGTCACCAGCTATTTTTCTTTCTTGGTTTTACACTATTTTTACTGATCCAGCTGTAGATTTAAAAATAGTTAAACTGAAATACAGCAGTGGGAACAGAAAGACCACCATTAGGAAACAAACATGAGGGTATGATATACTAGAAGGCATAAACAAAACAATAGGCTATTTCTAACAAGGGCTTAAAAAATTATAGAGCTGTTTGTGCTGCTCTATAAGTTTTCGCCATTATTCCTGTAAAGAATAGTTGGGTTAAGCACACTGTACATCAGGAGAGCTATTAAAAATTAAAGCAGTAAATCAAAACATAGAAAAATGCTAACAGTGCAAGGCATAAATGTCCTACTGACAGGTGATGAGAACACTAAAGACAAGAAAACCAGACACCATTAAGTTTTTATTCAATCAAAATAATCCTGTAACATCCCAACAGATACTCCTTTTTGAAAGGCTTCCTCTTAATTAAAACTGTGCCATTTCCAGCAGACCTGTTGCACTGGCCTTATATCACTTACTGTCTTTCTGCTGAAAGCAATGTTACAGTATATGTAAAGTCCCAGAGAATACAGTTTCACAACAATGCAAGGCACTAACTATTCCCATGTTTAGGCTGTTACAAAATCAACTTGTGCCTTTTGAAGTGTCTTGATTACTACAGATATGAATAGCATATACAGTTGTTTTTAATTGCTTTAGAAATTATATTCTAGGTAAATAAATTACTGGAAGTGAGCTACTTTTGCAACAAACAGGAACTCCTAGTGTTGCTCTGTATTTTCTAGCATGTTACAGAGGCAAGTAGGATCAAGAAGGAGGATCCTTACTCCATGCACATTTCCCACAATTAGGTAGGACTATAGACAAATATTCTTGGGTAGTTCTTGTTATGCAATCACAAACAGATATTTAGACACCTATTTAGTAACACATATTACGTTAATACATTCAGAGAGAACACTGAACCAAGGATTACAGTTTCTGGAAGTCTTGACAATTTTTCAGATCCAGAAGGCAAACACTCAGCTTCTTATTTCCTCTCAATTTGTAAAAGAGTATGTTCACATTCTTTCTCTTAGATGAAACAAAAGTTCATCTTTCTTTCATCATAGTGCAAAACTTGAAAATTGTACCCCCAGAATTATAAAATTGTTTTAAACGTACCTTCTCTAAGACTAAAATTACCAGCTGTAGTTGAGAAAATTTCCTTTTTCATACAAACATTAATTCCTAAATCATTTAAATATGTGGTTCTGTAACAAATCTGCATCCAAATGCATCTCTCCAAAATATGAATAAAGTTGATCTGTAACTATTAACATGCTTATGCACAAACACAGCAAGGTTATTTTCTAACCTCTGTGATTCTAGTTATCAATTAAGCAGTCATAGTGAATTTGTCATTGGTTAGTTAAATTCAACACAGATTGCTCCACCATGGTAATTAAAAAAAATCCAAGGCCTTTTTAAGAACCTCATATGTTGCAGACTCTTTAGGAATTGTAACACATGCTTTATGGAGAGGGATCCTCCCTAAAGAAACAGAACAGAGTCACTACTTTTTAAATGTCTACTGGATGTTATTGTCATGAGTTGAAGACAGTAATAGAGTCATCCAGGAAGGTGGTAAATCCATTTAAAGAGGTGAATATTTAAATCCAGACAAACCCACAGAGACATGAATCATGTTCTCCAGAGTACATTTAAAACAGGAGTAGAAATCTCTTCAGTTACATTGCAGAACATTCTGTTCTCATCTCAATTAAATGTTGAGAAAGGGTTTTGCAGCTGGAAACATGCCTTCCAGTCCAGAGCTGTTCCTAAAACTCTAAAATCCCGAGACTAACAGTAAAGATGAGAAAGCTACAAGAGCACTGTCTAATTTACATCTGAGTCTTTTATGGCTCATTGAAATGCCATTCCAATTTAAAATAGTAATACTTTCTTATATTAAACAGAAAAATGCTTCAGTGAATTCTGGAAACGAGACACTAATCTCGGCAAGGAGAATGAAATGGGTGCTTTAATTTAAGACTGTTGCCACCAGAAACTAGAATAGTTTCTCAAAATATGTATTTCATTTTTTTCCTTTAAGATGTGATTTAGGATCTTTCATGTTTTCCTATTTGTAAGCTTCCAAATCAAAAATCAAAAGGGGACACTACTATGCTGTTTATTTACAAGTGTTGTGGTTTTGACCAGGACAGAATTAATTTTCTGTCTTGTAATTTTACTTTCAGTTAAGCCTCTCTTAAGTAGCTGCACTTGCTGAAATTAACAGGAAGTTTCTCAGTCAGTGTCTGCTTCTAGGGCTGATAATGTTCAATGTTTATAGTTACTGCTAGAGACTGGTACACAGGACACTGCTGGGTTCTGAGGAACATCCTGTGCTCTGTAAAGAGAAAGGGAGTGAAGAGTTCACACCTGCAACCCTCATTTAGAGAGAAGTAGACAAGATGGGTGATCAAGATTGATCAAATGGAGTATTCCATCCCACACGTCATACTCGGTATAAATGTGAGGGATCATGAGGGCCAAGCCCCTTCCTCTTTACCCTTCACCCTTCCCTTTGGCCCTTCTTTGCCTGTCCCTGTTTGCTTCAGCATCCTGGGAGGATCCCATCCATTCCTCTGCCTGTGATCTCCATCCCTACCAGCCTGAGTCTGTGTTTTCCTGCCTCCAGCTCCTGACTGCTGCTGACTCCAGGAGTCCAGCCTGGACCTTCCAAGCCTTGGTGGTGATGTGAGCATTACACTGTGGGAAAGGGGGGAGGAACGTGGTATCGTTTTTTGGCATATTTGTATATATTTAATAATTCTTCCTTTTTGTCATTACTGTTTCACTAAAGCTGTGTAGTTTAGTTTCCAACCCATTAGTCTCTCTCTCTCTCTTATTCTCTCTTCTTCCTTTATCAGGGAGGGGATGGGGATTAATAGAGAGCATCTCTCATTCGGTTAATTGCTGGCCCAGTGTTAAACCATAACAAGAAGCTTTTACAATGCTACAACAGAATGTGTTTTAGTTTTACAGAAGAGTACATTTTAGTCAAGCCACCCTGAAGTTCTCACCAAAAGCAATCATGCGAACTCTTCGCTTAAAGGTCCCCCCCAGGAGACAGGTTGAAAGAAACTGTATCCAAGGTAACCCTTGTTAACAGTGTTACTCCTTTCCCTCTTTGAGAATAGCATAGGAATAGTTGATAACCACGGTTTGTTTCACTGTCTTCTGATTTTACTAAAAGCAGCAATGCCCACCTTGACAGCCCCAGTATTTTCTCCAGTGTCAGGCAAGCAGGCGAGGTAAAAACCTCTCATCTCCTTCTCATCTGACTGAGAATATGGGCAGGAATGCCAATGCTACTTTGAAGGACTCTAGCTTTATCCAACAGTTTCTTGTTTTTCCATTTGTTCTTCTCCTTACTCATTTCATCACTTCCCATATCCCACCCAAAAATCCAGATTTTTCTTTTTCTCTGAACTTGCAAAAAAAGGGAAATCTTTCCATAGTGTTCTTCATACAAAAACCAACACAAGACAACAACTGGCTTCCTGCTAAGCCTGCTCCTGTGCTGGACACATACTTAACACTTGTCTGAGTGCTTCAAGAATGCAGTAAGAACACTTACCCAAAAACCCAGCACTGAGTTCCCACCCTCTTGCACTGCGTATCTGTGAGGTAAGCATAGTATTGCCTGAGAAGGGAAAGAAGAGAATTCTTCAGTGAAGTTGAAAGTCTCCAGAGTATTGCTATTAAGAATACAAGTTTATGTTACAAATGTATCTACACTGAAAATGAAGTGCTGGTGGTTAAAATCACATGCAATCACGCTGGATGTCTACCAGATGGCTTAGACTCTAATAGGACAGATTATCACATCGGTGGGATAACTTGAAACAACACAGAAAACAATCTTTAGAGCAAGGACAGGGAAAGAACCCAAACTAGTAGGCTAACAAAGCTACATATTTGTCTCTTGCATCTCCAAGACTTTTAGACAAAGTGCAACAGCTTTGAAATAGAGAATCCTCCAGTTTTTCCATTGTTTATCTTTAATTTATCAACAATTGCATGTTCTTGAGAACTGTAAGTTTGAATTTTGAGAGAAACTGAATATGGCTGTTCCGTATCCCAGGTGAGCACTCTAACTACTGGCATGTTCTCCAAAAGAACAGAGTAGAATTTCTCACTATTTTGATAACAGCCTGGAGACCATTCTGCTCTGTTCTTTATGTTTCTGAATGTTAAGAATTTAGAGAGGGGGATTCCAAAGAAGTGGGACCAAAGTTCTTTTTCTCCATCTCCAATTTCCATTGAGAGATGGGAAGACAAGAGTTACTGCTTTAGCAACACCAAGACTATTTAAGAATAGACTGCTACAAGCTGGCATGTGCCACGAAAGGACTTAAAAGCTCACCTACACAGGAGCTCATAGGATGATTAAAGTAATGTAGTTAACATGAAATCAGTGCACTTAACTTGAGACACAAATAGCTGCACTTTAGGAATAAACCAACACATGGCTGCCCTTTAACTGTTCAAGATAATGTCACTTGACTCACGAGTGGGAAATTCCCTGCCTCTAACTGTAGAACTGCATGCATTCTGTCTGCCTCCAGCTATGCCACAGGAAAAAAAAGACCCACAACTAAGGGGACTCTGCTAACAAAGTGAAATACTGGGTGTCACTAAAATCAGGTTAATGTTGCAACACTACTGCGTATATACTGTTGTGTTACTCAGAATAACCTAATGCTCTTTTTTTCTTGTAACACACTAATATTTCATGTAGTCTAACAGAATAAGAAGCTCTGTTAGAAAACTCAACAGCTCTATTTTTCCTCATCTACGCTTTTGTGAGCATCTGATTCATCAACTTGGATATTTTTGCAGTCCTCAAGGATAATATATGCAGCTAACTCACAACAGGCAGATGCCATTCAAGCAGTGGATGGAACAGACTGGTTCTGCACCCCTATGGAAACACAGATGTTTATATACATTTTATCTTAGTAGTTTACTTGGCAGAAAATACACTATTGAAAAGAGATGATTGTTTTGCTTTTTGTGGCAGCAATAGCATAAATTTATTGAAATGCACTGTATTTACTCACAAACCACATGCATTTCTTGGACACTGGAAGTCAAGCTACTTAAAACAACACAGCAACAAAGTTACCTCACTGTGGGTGCTGTAATGATTCCTATGAAGAGAATTCTTCCCCAGCTTAAAGGATGGCTTGCTTGGAACACAAAGATATGCTTTAAAAAGAATGTGTTCAGCTCAGTCAGCTTGAAAAAAGAAAAAGAAAAACAAAAGTTAATAGCATTCAACTTACATAACTCTTAATGAATTATTACCAAAAATGTACAAAAATTAATATGGGATACTAAAACAAAGAAGAAAAACTATTTATGCTCTACTATAGCCCAGCTAGCTAGATCGAGGATTTAAATAATCCCACTCTCAGACAAACAGCCCTATGAAAATATCTGCTCTTTCCAGAAGCCCATTAAGGGACAAGAACTCACACTGTAGAGGTCTTTTAATAACCCTCATAGTCTAAATCAGATATGAATGACTGAGGCAAATTTGGTAAAGGACTAGAAAAGATCATATTAAAAAACTCCACTTCTATTCTCCTTTTAAAAACTAAATTAGGCAAATTAAAACACAGCCAATAGTAACCAATCTGATGGCAGCTTTAATTTCACAGAATTTATTTCTTACCTGCCAAATGATCATGAAAAGATAGATTCCAGCCACTCTTTGAAATGAAGACTTGGGGTCAAACCAGCGGACATAGGTCCAGCTGGCTGGGGTGAATTGTAATACAGCTCTTTTGATTTTCCCTGTGGTTGTGTGAATGTCCCTAGAAAAAGAGAATGGCTGGAGTAAATGCAAGGAACAAGCAAGGGAAAAAAAACGAAACAAAAAAAGCAGCAGCTAGTAGCAGTTATTGAGAACAATCACATTTGTTTGCTGGACACTAAAGATCTTGACACACACAACTGTGTACCAGGCAAGGGTGAAGTAAGAAATATAATCTATTCAGCATTCCTGTCAGGGTGCATTCTGCTATTCTGCCCAATTCCTCTACCCCCACTCAATAACTAACTACAAAATATTTCTATCATTTTCTTCATGAAGGAAAGAAACAAGGACTGCAATTCTGCAAAAACTAAACAGTTCTCAAAACAACTGACAAATTTGCAAGTAAAAGAAAGGAGAACAAAAGTTCATGTAAGGTATAAATCTGAAAGTTAAGATATGAGCTCCTTTTCTGTCTCTCAAGGCAACATGGCAATTCATTGCACTTGATCCTGTTTCGTCATTACCACTGGTGATGTGCAGATGACCACGCTTGCCACACACTGGAGGGAAGAAGGCCAAAGAAGGGCAAAATACTCTGATAGAAACTGTACCTGGACAACTAGGAACTGACACTTACTAGGCCACAAGCTGTTGCCCTTTTACATGACAAATGCTAATTTATTTTGCAATTACTCTGTTCATTTTAGAGGGTCAGCAATGGGGTAAGGTGATTCACAGTACAGGTAAAGTCAACCTGTTTCCTCCTCTGCAATTAGAACTAGTGCTGACAGACTTCCACACTATTGCCTCAGAGGGCTGAGCCCAAAGTTAGTTTAAAAATGTTTTATAACAAGAAAGTAATTACAATTTGTATTGTTCACTGTCGTCTTCTTCAAGGTTTAAATTGCATAAAATAAATTGAAAATGTAAATAGCTTTACTACTTTTTCATTTGGCATCAATATTCGTAACTTTGACTGCAAAGGAAAATTATATATAAATATCATCATATTTACAAATAAATGCTGTGCAGTACCATTACTACAAGATGCACTTTCTACATTTAAAATAAATTTACAATGTTATTAGCACATGAGGATTATATGCTATTTCTATACCACATTCGTTTTACATATGTGGAGAAGATGATCTGCTTCCCAAAGGAATGAATTTAGTATTACAACATCAAACATCATGTTTATGAAGCTTTTAGACCTACTTGAAGCTTGCCCAGTGATAGGTCCTCATCTCCAAGAAGCGACAAACTACCATGCCCAACCAGATGCCACCCCCATTACAAAGCAGGATGTCCAAAATTACTTGATCCCACCAGCATTCAGCAAAATTAGGCAGAAGGTGCATGAAGAAGAGCTACAGAATACAGCAAAAAGATTCTGGGTGAGGAACAGCACAAAAGTCACAAATTTACACACACAAAAAAGCACAAGTTTACTTTTTAAGTACACATTAAAAAAATCAGCTTTTCAGTACATGTCATACTTCAAGGACATGAGCCACAGTCACTGAAATTTGATGAGAATCCTTCCACTAACTTCAGAAGGGCTTAGACAGAACCACCCAAGACATCAAAGTTTCCTTCTCACCATTCTCTGTTGGGGCTATGCTGTATATAAGGATGTCATTAAGCTCTTGACCTCTGGATGCTGATACACAAAATATTTATACAAATGCAGAAAACAAGCAAAACTACTACCTTTCTTGGATGAAAGGTGTTTTGTGCTTTTCAAAAAAAAATTGAAGAGAATCTTAAGTTTTATTTTTGCTAAATAGTATTAAGTAGTATGTTTTCTAAATCAGCAAGAAGATGCAGTATGTAGAATCTGATGCCTTTGTAACAACTGTCAGTACTAAAGCATGTTGGACCTCAGGACTTAACACCTGTTATATTTCAAAACTCTTTTTTATATTTAAGGTTTTTACAGTCAGTGCATTTCCTAAAAATAGTAAAAGTTTAATTAATGCTTCAGATAATACAAATAGAGCCAAAAAGGTCCAATAAGTTAACAGGATATTGCACTCTCCTTTCCTATTTGGTCTCTGCTCAGTGGTAACAATGAAGGTACCTTTATTGTAAAGATACTGGAAAACAGGCCAGAAGCAAACCAATATCTGACTGAAAAGCTAATGTCATCTGGATATATCAAAATATATTCAGTTCCCTAAAGATTTCCTCTGGAAAGTGTACAAATCTGTTATCTCTGAGGCAATCTGTTCCTTTACAAATCCTCGACTTAACTGAAGATCACTGTGAGGCATTAGTAAGGCAATTAAATGTATTTACAGATACTTTTGGCAACTTAACACTTTTGATAGAGTAACATCAAAATACAGACATAATTTACTGAGAGCCAGTAATTGATTCAACGCCTCTCATTCTCCTTGAAGAGAAAATGATGGAATTCTCTATTTTGCAAGAAAAGTCATAGCAGCCAAAAAAATAGACTGAAAATGTTAGCTTTAAACTAGAAAGACATCCATGTGTTAAGTGCTAACTTTGAAATACTCAAGGAGATCCATAACAAAACACATAGCAACCAAAATAAGGTTCTTGTCTCCACAAAACCAGTACAATTTTTGTCAGTTAACATATACATACTGTGTCTGTGGAAGTTCATCGGTATGATTTTGAAATAAATTATCTTTTGTTAACAAATGCATAAATAAAATATTGAAAATGTGTGAAAAGCTGCTAGAAGAATGTTTTTTGTACACAGCAAGAATGAATACTGGTCCATTCATAATAAATTAGAGTGACTGGCATGGACAACGACAGCTCCTTTGAAAACTCTTGCTAAAGTACATCAAAGCAACTTGGTTTTCTATGACAAGTCCACTGGAATTTCAATTTGCAGAAAAGAAAACCTGAATTTCTCTTCATGACCCAAGCTATTAAGTATTGCTCAGTATCCTGACAGAGTTTCTCTTTCACATTTTAAATTAATTTAACCTGAAAGTGGGCAAGGCTATGAATCACAATCTGCAATAATCCAGCCCAAACCACCAAGTTACAGATTGCAAGGCAGCAGAAGCCAGAGCACAGGGGTTATGCAGACCAGCTCTAAGGTGCTACCTGTTTCATCACAACAAGAGGCCAAGGTCTGCCTGCATCCCAACTTTAATCTAACAGTATGGAGCATCAGCCAAGTGTTCCATTTCAGAACAGGGAACCAGATGAAATCCATTAATGGTAACAGAAGATGCACAGCTAAATCCCTACTTAACTCCCCTGATAACTTCTAAAGGTTTCTAATGATAGCCCTGAATTAACTAATTCATTAAAAACCCATTTGAGTGGTGATTACCTCACTATATTTTGAACTCTACCCAACACATTTTCTGTTACAATAATGTGCCTTTCAACAGCAGGGAATACTAGACACCCCGTGTGGTGTCAGATTGAAGATGATGGTTGAGCAATGATCAACTGAATGATAAGAGCTAGCAAAGTTGGATTTTTATTTTTTTTTTGTGGATGGGCACTTGTGAAATCCCAATCTTAGGCAGTTTCAAAATAGCTTTGAAAAGAGCATATCCTTCAGTGCCACAGAAAATGAAAGCATGTTTTGAAAAAGAACCCATGGCACCAGCATTTTCAAACCAAGAAGTTTAATTTTAGACAACTACATCTTTATCTATAATTCTGAATTATAAATGCCTCATCAGATGAGCCAAGCATTGTCAAGACAGCAGGCTGAAAAGTAAACTATGATTTAAAAGACTAAATTCAGGTATTTACATCTACACTTAGTACTTTAAGTTTGACAGGATATTAGACTATGCCATGCCAAAAGCTGATAAAAATTGTTTTTTTCTTTCTTTGCTCTGAATTTTCCAGACAAAAAAATATAGCGAAATTAAACTCATTTTTACAGAAATGCATACTTGGATTTTAGGTGACATGTATTCTACTTATCAAGCTGTAGTTTACATGCAAATGAAAATATTTAAAGTAGCAATTAACCATCCTGAATTCTTAGAACAGATTTAACAATAAGAACTAGTAGTCTAAGCAACAGTCAAATAATTCAATCAACTTAAATATCTGCTTTTTTTTGGCCAAAATGGGATTTGAAAGTGCCAACAGTGAAATTACTTAAGTACTTTGGAGAACTGTGGTAAAGCTGGATTACAAAAATAAATCAATGGTCCTCCAAACCACAGAGCTGCAGGATACACTGCATGTGAACTAGCTTAGGTCCAGGTCTAGTAAAAACCATTTTTATGTCAGTGAAAATGTGAAGTATGCTTGTGATTTAACTTAAGTGGCTGTGCACTCAGGCCTCTCAACAGAAAACATCACATGGGATGGTGCCTTGCTATTCCACATAGATTTCTCCTCATGGGTCCCCACACCTTCCTTGCAGATATCCTTCTACATCCTTTCACTGTGCAGTATGCATGACTATACCCAGTGCAATATTGCTGCATTTGGGGTAAGGGAATCAGGACAGCAGACCACAGGTACTAGAAAGTGAAAAGGGAGAAGTGCTCTTAATCTTAGTCTTAAAATTAGTGCTCTTAAAATTAGTCAACATCTGAAGCAGCATTGAGTGTTGACTCCCAAAACAGCAGAAAAACAAAGCATGGATGGCACAGGGAGGCAGGTCTGGACTTAACTACCCAGGCAGTCACTTAACCTAAACCACAGCTTACTGCTGTTCACTAATGCAATTACACCCCTTGCTCAGCATCTGGTTTATATGGCTTAAAATGTAAATCTATACTGAGAACCAGTGAGCCAGCCTTCTAGTAACATTCACACTTTCCACATGATCACTTCAAGTCTCACACTGGCTTATCATTAAGATAAATGGGTGGCTTACCTCAGTGAGCTCCCAGGTGATGCTAATAGTCCAGCACAGGCCATAGCTGCGGATCAGCAAAGCCTTCATAGCCCAGCCCCAGAAATGCCCAAAAGCAAAAATATCAAAGTGGCTGAGGATTCTCTCCCATGTGATAACATGGCAGTTCACAGCATACTCCTGTTAATGAAAACAAACAAACAAACCACACACAAAAACAAAACAACAAAAAACCTCAATGAATATGCCACTTTAAAAACACTAGAATGAAGAAACTTCTATTTAGTACAACAAATCTGAAATAATAAGGATATTAAAATATGCATTATTCCACTTTCTTGATCTTCTAAACTCTCATGAAAGCTTTCAGTTGTAAGAGTTAGTGTCATCACAATGCAACTCTAGTTTAAAGGGTGCCTGAAGGAGCACGTATTCCTGATGTGACAGAGGAACAGCAGGAGCAATAAAATCAATAAAATAAAAACCAGTAAACAGTACATCAGAAAATAGTTATTTGATTTTAACATCTTGATTTGAAGTAACTACCATTCCCCATTTTTGTGCTGTTGCTCAGGTGTGGCACCTCAGTGGATAATCCTCATTAGTTTGTGATGTTACATTACTCATCTCAATGTTCATTTGAGTATCTTTCGTGTCTTATTTTCCTCATGAAAGCAATTTCTTAGAACACATTCCTATTGAGAAAATTCAGTCACGGAGCTGAATTAAGAAAAAAAATTAAAATCAAAGGGAACTTGCAACTGTTCCATCACAAATTAGTAGTAGATTCCTGAAGAATATTCATTAATATTCTGGCCATCAGCAACAAAACAAATGTGTTCCCTCATCATGTTGTACAGTGAGTGCTAGAAATCACTGCTCAACTACAAGAAATCTGTATGCAATTAGGAAGCTGCATCTCTGAGGTTCTCTTATCACTGCGCACAAAGTAAATTATTCCTAACTAGAAACACACGTTTATAAAAGTATCTGCTCTCTAACCCTCCTAATATACACATTGCCATCTACAGGTGACAACAGAGCATTGCTTAGTGGTGCTGAAAAGAATTCTCTTTCAGAAAAGAACTATTGCTAATCCTGCAAAAACGAACAACAACCAAGCTGATAAAGGGATGACGGAGAAAAGATTCAAATTCTGGTCTCCATAAAGAGCAGAATGCACAATTTCATGCAAACACTTGTATCAGGAGGTTGCTAAGTCCCACTATGAAGCTGTAAGTAACCTTTCCTGCTGGTGCTCCCTGAAGTGAAAGCATGGTATTGCTTCTCACAGATGCCAGTGCTGGTGCTGGTCACCCAGAGAAAGAAGCACCACCTGTTCTAGAGTTGATAATGCTGCAGCTCAGTGCATGGACCCAAAGAGATCTGAATCTGACTTGTTCACCAGGACAAGAAGCACTGAATGCAAGCTCGTGGTTGCAACGTGGTATCTGAAATTCTGTGATGCATGAACACAGTGAGGTTACTCCAGAAGTAAGCTTTTTTACAGGGCTCTTGCTTTTTGGCTTCTATTTGTACTGGGGCTTTTTTAACCCCTCTCAATTTTAAAGCTGCAACTCCACAAGTCATACAGTATCTTCTATACTCAAGCACCTTTGCCAGCCAGGTGCAAGAGACGAAGCTGCAGCTGTCATTTTAGCTGCACTTCAAAACTTGACTCCAACTTTAAGTGACAGCATCAGGATTTCAGGATTGCTAAATAGTACAGAGCAAGTTTCTGCAGACTGCTACAGTCAGGGAATCTGCTGTACTGTGGTTCTCTATGAGTAGTAACACAAGGCCTCTCCTGACTTCATTCTATTTATTTCTAACTTAACTGACAGCAGAGACAGGTGAATCTGTCTTACTGACAGATTCCTTGTCTCAGCTTCCTTTAGTTGCTCAGCAACATCACAAACCTCCAAGCTCATGCTCCATTTAGCAATGTGTCCTCCCACCACCCTAACAGCAGACTGCTCACACTTCACCACCATCACAGGTCTCCTGCAGAACAGAAAGTCACAGACCTACTCTTGATGTTGAAGCTGCACAACACGTAGTGCCCATCAGCTGGGTTGTAACATCTGAAGCATCCAGTTTTCCAGGTAAGAAGCCTGTGTGCAGCACTCACTATCAATCAACTAATGTAAGATTACTGTAAAGATTTCCATTCCTTCTTTGGTGCTACAGGGTAGGAGTTTGCAGCTGCTGATGATTAGCTGCTGTGGAGTAGTTTGCATATGTAGTGAATAGCTACTGGCCATAGACAATTGGTGTTAATTCCTTGGTTTTGAGGCATGATTTAGGTAGGAGCACCTACTGCATAACAGGTAACCATGGTGAGCTAATGTGCAAACCCAAGGGCAAGGAAGCACAGTGGCTGGGTGCTGGGCAGTAGTTTGATGCAACAGTGAAGAGAGAAAGATTGACAGCTCTTGTTTCTCCATGCAGTAACCCTCTTTTTCTTGGTGCTCAGTGATAACACCCTCTCCTGCCTGACTTCCAAACTACCTCACAGACTTTTTCCAGGCCTCCTTTTACTACCTCAGTTCCCTATGATAGTGTCCAGACCTGAAAGGGAATGTTCTCTGAACTGAAAACACATTGCAAGCTGCTCAGCAGGCAGAAGCAGCAGCATGGCTTTCCACGCCAGACCGTGGTCTACAGAGGTAATTCTCCAATGGTAACATCACCAGTACTTAGCTGGGTGACTTGAAGGCACCAGAGTCCTGCAGTTGCTGTATTTGAATTTCAACATACTCAGTAGTATGCCAGTCCAGCACTAAGCTCACAGCAAGAAGGCAACAAAGTTCTTTGAGTGCAGCATTGTGGCATCAAAAAAAACGAGCAGGGAGACACACACCATACAGACCTCTCTCAGATACTAGCTTGCTATGTCTGTTTTCAGTATCCAGGCTCCTTTCTATTAGGAACTATCTTTATATATATATTTATATATTTAAAGGAATTCAAAGCAACCTCAGTGCAAACATATTTCACAATCCTGACTGCACTCTCACCAGAACATCTTCATTAGGAAAAAAAAAACAGAGATCATTTTTTACATCAATTGATCTTGATGTAAAAAAACCAGCAGTTGACTCTGTCAAGGCACAAACTTGCATCCTCATGCCAGTAAATCCAGATTTATCCCTTCCCACTCATGCAAAACAAGCTTAAAGTAGCCAAAACAACCAGTAAAGTGCCACAAATACATACCATGATATCTGCTTCCCTTGTGGCATACCGAAGGTTTGGATCCAGCCAGTACATCACTGCTTTTACCTGCTCAAAGTTAAGGAAGAGCACGAACACCAGGAACAGAAAATAGAGCACACTGAGACCTGCAAAAAGACTCAGCTTTAAAATGGTGTTCACTCACAAAACTCCTAAGGACACAGAGTCCAAAAAGCTGCTCAAGCTGTTGCTCTATACATGCCCAGTTTGCACAAATGAGTTTTCTACAGGTAGTGGCTACATGCAAAAAAGCTTGAGACAAAAGTCAGATGGTAGGTAACATCTGCACACCCAGCCCTCCTATCACC
Source organism: Phaethornis superciliosus (assembly GCA_023637945.1). Classification (NCBI taxonomy): domain Eukaryota; kingdom Metazoa; phylum Chordata; class Aves; order Apodiformes; family Trochilidae; genus Phaethornis; species Phaethornis superciliosus. The sequence goes on from JAJQWJ010000002.1 coordinate 22,774,888, forward strand.
TCCTGTCTCAAGTGTTTGACTATGGGCTTGACTGAATGAACCCAATCAAAACAAAATCTGTTTGATCAGTTTAGAGACAAGCAGTACCAGCCCATGATCAGGAAGTTCTTGAGTAAGAGATACATCAGGATCCCGAGACTGGATTAGCTCTGCCCCCTTGCTGTGAGTATTCTTGGTCTCATTAATGCAGGTCCCTAAACCTATTTGCAGACTTCAACACAATGACCAGTGTAATAATCCCACCTGGCATTTCTGAGATATGCTGGCAATATGGAGTAGTTACAAATATAAACTAATGCATGCTTGAGTTACTTTTGTGGGCTGGAATATTTGCTCTTTGAAGCTTTTAAAGCTAAAGATGATTATGATTTGTTTTCACACCATAACAAAACATGAGACCCTACTGCATTTGGGACCACTGCTTCTCTCCTCCCAATATCTGAATATAGATTATTTTTTTTTAATTAGAACTTGTAAGAATTTAAGAGTCCTAGGTGTAGATCAGTGGGTAGATTAAGCTGCTATTGGGAGCGTATCTACATAATTCACAAGTTCACAGATAGCTAAGCTCACATTTGGAAGCAGCATATATGAATACTAACACCATTTCTATAATCTAGCACTCAAACTTACTTGTGTCCTGCAGCAATGTCACGGAAGGCAGAAAGATTAATGGGAATAAACTTAGTATCTATCATCCAAAATAAACTATAACAATTCTAAAAGGATATTTTTAACTATAAACAGATTCCCAGTCTATGCTATAGAGCAATTCCCATTCAAGTACATACATGTTGAGTGGTAAGTATATATACTGTCCTCTGCCATACATCCTAGAAACACATCAGGTAAACAGATGCCAAACTACTACAAGTACAGCCTGAAGGTGAGGGTGCATCCTGAAATGCTGAGAACACCACTCCTGCCTTTCATCTATTGTAAGACCCCAAGCACAGCTAAATAAGCAGCTGAAATATGGAAAAAATGTTGCTGTTGATTCTGCATGCTGTCTTTTCCCTAAAGTGCAAGAGCTCAAGCTCTGGCAGTACTGACACTGAGAATGGCCTTTTAATTTACATTTGCTGAAACCTGAAATGAGAAGTAAGATGTGTTTCCTAAACTTCATGAGGAGACAGATTCTTTAACAAGTACTATCTGATCAGCAGTATCCTCTCAATGTCAACAGATGAGTAATCAGCTACTTTGGGAAACTACTTATTTTTAGCTATGTAAGGCAGTGGGAAGGAGAAACATAAAAAGAAACAGATCAGCTTTTAAATCAGATGTGCTTAATTCTTTGCAAATGTGCTTGAAGTCCAGGATATGCTCTGTGAACCCCGAATTATTTCAAAATAAAATTCCTCAGTATTTCAAAATAAAAATAAAATAAAAATTAAAACATTAAAAAGTATTACAAATGTTTACAAAATAATAAAAATTAAAATTAAAATGAATGCTAATACTGATAGGTATTTTTTTAAAATCCTAAGTAAAAAATACGAATATATGTGTTAAGAATATTAGAAAGTGTACATTAAGCTATGCAAAAATTAATAACCTTATAAAATGATAGCATATCTTGCCAATAATGAAAAGAAACACCCTACTAAACTAGATTTAGTTAGGAGCTAAGAGACTGTATGCAGCAGCTATAAAAAACTCAGAACTTTTTGGGGTGGTGAAAAATTGCAGTAGGAAGGTTATGGCAGGAGGAGATTAGAAAGCACAAACACAAAACAGGATTATAAAAGTATCAGAATGAATGATTTGGTGATTTAATTTACACTGTCTTGAGCCAGAGTAACTACAATAACATTCCCAAACATAATTAAGAACAGATTGCAAGCAACTGCTCAGAAGTGAGAGGGAAGTGATATTCACAAAAGTCTATTATGCACAATTATGTTTCACGACAACTCCACTCATATGAAAGTTAAAACAGCCAGTCCTGCAGAAGAACTGAAAAAAAGTCAGAAACACAACTTACCAAAAACCATTCTCCATATTGCAGGGTGGGGACGTGTAAAAGGTCCTGTGGACAGCAAACAAAAAGCCTGTTAGAAAACACACCAGTAAGAACCACAATCTTTTTTTCATTGTGTTTCATATGAGAATTCAGCATGAGCACCCATCATTTCTCCATCAAACAATGCAATATATCTGAATGCTGGAGTTCTGTGTTAAAAAAAAATTGGTTACAGCATATTTCAGAGAGGAAAAGGAGTCAAACAATTAGAAGGAAGTAGACAAAATATTCAATTATTTTTAGAGAGTTTTTTCCAGAAAAGTAGTGTGCTGTTAGCTCAGAAGACACCAGATGTTGGGTGTCACCTGAGGATCTCTTGAACTGGTTTCCAGACCTCAGCTCACACCTGACTTGTTCCCAGTGAAATAATCAAATACAAATTTCTGTGTTAGCAAAGAAACACGGTGCTTAGGCTTTGGCTTTAACAATACAATGTTAGGAAACAGACCTCATAAAAGCCTTCAAACAGAGTACCAGTTATCTGAAAAGTAGTAAGATACCTATGTTCTTTAACAGTGTCAATAATATGTAGTTTAGAGCTAGTTATTGAACTGGCATTAAAAATCTCTCAATGTGAGAAGCAGAAAAGTCAAGTTTACCAACAGTGGAAAATTTCTAAACAGGAACCATACCTTTAGATACAAGAAGCAGACAATCAAATAGTCTCAGTGCACACTGTGGACTGCTTTTTACCACCATAATCATAAAGCTCACTTTTCTCTGTCAGTTTTTCAGGGAGTGCTTTGTAAAACATGAATTAATGATTTTTAAAATATGAAAAAAATACATCCCAACTCTGAACTACAAAGCTGCTTTGAGAACAATCACTATTTTTTCCTGAACACTGATAATCCTGAAACAGTTCAGACTTGACCCAAGAATTATGTTCATGCTGACAGCAATAACTAGAAATGAAAAATAAAGAAATATTTTTTTAAAAAGACCTCAAAGCTAAAAGTAAACAAGATGACAGCATTTCCTCCACAGAATTAAGTAGTAAAACCAAGGTTTTTTATCTTTTTGCACTTTCTGCTCCTCACAGAGTTACCAAAACTTTTGTACAACTCAAATTGCTACTGAGCAACTGTGGTTTGACAATGTAACGTGGCCATTTCTACCACTACCTTCTTAACACCCATTTATGTAAGGTGTTATATCTCCAAGGATTTATAGAACGACTCTTCTGTTGAAACACACAGAGGCAGATTCCTTTTAAACATTATTTAAGGATCTGGCAGCATCATTACTTAGCAATCTGAGCTACAACTATGCACCTGCAAATAAAGACACCGATTTTGAAAAGCTGACTTCCTTTTTAAATACAGACAAGCTATAAATAACTTGCACTTTACCATTATATCTGCTCAGTATGATTGCAACCCATTTTTTCATCATTCCTTAACATGAAAGAATCCAAAAGAGGAAAGAAAAGCAAATATAAGTGGTACTTAAATAAAAATATAGTGGCAATAAAGAGACATTCACATGTTGTGAAAAGTGAAGGACAAACAGTATGAACCTTACTCACCATTAGGAAAAGCTAGAACACTGATGATTAAAAAGAAGAAAATCACAGAGAGGATACCCCTCCAAATATTATCCTCTGGGACAGAATCATCCCTGAAGAGACAGAAAACATCAAAGCGTTAAAGTGCATTATAAGGATGAAATTGAAAGGCTCTGAAGATATCACATTATTTAAAGACTACATAGAAAGAAGTATAAGAAATAAACATGGTGGTTATCTAACAAGTCAAGACGGTAACTGTGCTAGATGACTTTCACTCTGCATCTCTGTGTACCAAGAAAGTTGGGGCTGCCCCCTCCCTGGAAGTGTTCAAGGCGAGGTTGGATGGGGCCTTGAGCAGCCTGGTCTGGTGGGAGGTGTCCCTCCAACCCAAACCATTCTGTGATTCTCTGATGGTATATAATTAATACATGTGACCCATAAGCATTGTTGGAAGTTAAAATGCAGAAGCAGTGACTGAATTTACTATAAGGTGAAAAAATCTTCCTGCTTTAACGTTCACATAAGCATCATTAAAAGTACTTTTCACAGCAAACAGAGACCCAGACCAAAAACTCTGCAATCCTGGATGCAATTCCTTGGTTTCCCTCTGCTCTTTTGGTGACACTCACCATTGTCTCCTTACCTACCCTGGCCTGTTCCCAATGCCAAATGCTCACCGTGAGTGCAGAGAGGGGGGAATTAACTACAATCAGCATTTGGAAATAATGATCACACAGCTTAGAACCCAGGTATAACAGAGACTCCAAAACTTTAAAGTTCCAGGGAAAAACACCTGCTTGCTTATAGACCTATTAAGCTGAAGTTCTGAATAAAATGCCATGTATTATTTGTGCTACTGTCATGTTATGGGCAGAAGATAGAATTCTTTAATTGGATTGAATTCTTAGCAGGCAGGTAGAATACAGTATATAAAAAAAAAAAAACCAACAAAATAGCCCACCCAAGTCTTCTAACCAGCTGTCATCTTTTAAGATACTTCAAATAGAAACAAACTTCAGACTATCATAACATGTACATCTAATATTTCATTAAGTATGACCCACTACAACACAAATTGAAGTTTTACTATCTGGGTAATTTAATGTACTTAGGATCAGTTTATCTATTAAAATATATTTCTTTCTTTATTCTCAACCCATTAACAGGAAAACACGTACGGGAAAACAGCACATGTTAGAGGGGTAAAGCTCTTCCTTGCAAAGCATCTCTCACATTGCTGGATTGTTTAGTAAAGAATCTGTGAGAGCATAAATGTTCCTTGCATTAGTTATTGGCCAGTTATTTAATATTTCTCACTTTGTCAGATTACTTCTGTTTCACTCAAAACTGAAGCTTAACAGCTCCATGGCAGACTTCCATCACTGTGAGGCACTTAAGCACCATGTCAGTTTAGCTGTATGGCAGGAAGAAGTACATTAAATATGAACAGTTTCTCTGCAGGCCTCAGAGACTCCCCAGGGTATTTTTCTTTTTTTACCAGATCAGTTCACATTTATCATTTCCCAGCATCCATGCTCAATGGCTGACACCTTCACCAGCTATGAACCCCAAGTTCCAGAGATTAACTTTGGCTCACTTGGCAACATCAAGAGCCTCATGCCATCCAGTGCATTTCCCAGACAGAGTTTCAGATGGCTCAGACAGCAAAGCCATATTCTTATTTTAACATATGCAAATAATACACAGGCACTATCTCACAGGGGGAGAAGCAAGTGGAGGAATTATTTTTTTTTTTCCCCAAGAGAGAGCAGATTACAAGTGTCACATCACTGTACAAATCAGCACAGCCAAGAAGGAAATGAAAGACCCTGTGATCACAACACTTAACTTTCACACCAGCTGGGCTGGAGGGTCCTCACCCTTGTGTATCAGCATTTTTAGTACTACTCAGGTTCAGGAAAGCCGTGCTAGTCATACTGGCACCACTTAAAGATGTCATATGTGGTGGTAAATTGCATTTTGCTCCAAGTGAGTGGTAGAGGAACTTCATTTTGGTTGCAGATACCTTTCAAAAGGCACAGACATCCCATTTTCTTGCCAGAAGCAGGTAAAAACAGGTGGGACAAGGGACTCACTACTGTGCACCAGTTAGGGTAAGAATTATTGTGTGCCTAGAAGAACTATTCTGGGAAATGTTAAAAAGCAGGGAAGCAAAATAACTGCTGGAGGAAAGATGCAATCACAAGAAACTGAAATCAGGAAAATGTGATAAACCATCTCCCCACTTAGCCTGAGGAACTTTGATGATGACTTTGAAATACAAGCATTCATGCAGCAAAAACAGGACTTCTAATGTGGGAAGACATGAAAATTCTCTTAATTTGAATCCACTTTACAAGTAACATTATTCAACTCTGTGCCTTTCTGGACAATAAATTATAACAATTAAAAAAAATAATAAAGTACATAACAACTGCATTACCTTTTTCTCTCTCCTGCTCTTCTCCCTGTTCCAGAGCACTATACTACACCAGCACGTTACAAAGATGTAGACTAGTAAGTTATTACATCATGAATTAAAAATATAAATAAATAAATATGAGAACACTCAACTGAGGAAAAAATAGCTAGGACATTATATTTAGAGTGTGTTTAGGAAAAAAAAATCTTCCATAATTTCTCCAAATATAAATGCACAATAATCCAGTTTCATCTACTCCATTAATCAAGGGATGTGAAAGACAATAGCCCTACATCCTCACAGATCTTACTCCTGCTTTCATAAACCCCTGCAACTTCACACCAGAAGCTACCAGTCCATCACCTTTCTCAATCCTCTTGTTGTACTCTGGAAAATATTCCCTCCAGCACCACCCACCCTCCTGCTTGTTGCCTACGGGCTCATGGATAGCTGCATCCTTCTCTCCAGGGAGGAAGAGGACAGGGAAAGGGAGAGCCTCTCCACACCTTCACTCCAGGGCTTAGCTTGCAAGCAGAAGAGTCTGTGCCTGGCTCATTCAGCAGGAAATAAACAAGAAAGCTGCAGCCATTGTCAGAAGCACTAGAAGGGTGTATTTAAAAACAGAATACCTTCTACTCCCCACTTTAATAAGTAAAGTTAAATATTTCTTTTTCTTGATTATTAGTATTATTACTACCTGAAGAATACTACTATGTGAAGTCGAAGCCTCAACTTTACCTGTCAGGAAGGTAGACCCCATGTTAAGGCTTGGTGCATCCAAGGGAAAAGTATTTTCTAGGTTCATCTGAACCCCCACATATTTCTGATATAAAACAATTATAGAAGAGACAAGAAATACATTGAGGGAAGTAGAATTTCCTCTGCCTATGCTAAAGTTCCTGAAAAAAAAAATTTCCTTAACAACATAAGTATGTATGTATCTTAGAAAAACTCCTGCTTAATAAATTGCCCAGAATAGCTACGGAACAACTGACAGCACAAGGAAAACAGAGACTCACTTGTCACATCCTACGGGGAAGTTTACAGCACCTTGTGCCCAGGAGGTGGAAACAGAAGCACAGCAGCAGTCAGTGCAATGAGCTGATAGGAACAGAAAGACCAGACCTGGGAGAACATACTCGAAGCATGTGGGGAAATATTTCCTCTCCCTCTCCAGCTTCTCAAAGAGTACATATGGTTTGGGTACTGGCCCAAACAAGGCAAAAGAGACAGCATGCTGGTATCACCCATGAGATTTAGGAAACCCCTGTGGTAACTGAAAATAGCAGGGGGGGGGGCAAGAGGAATTAAAAAAAAAAAAAATTACAAGATGCTTCCACAACCTGAGCTGAGAAAACTAAAAGAGAAGTCAATGGCACTTAAACACAGGAAGTGACACAGAGTAGAGACAGACAGAGGAAAAAAAATTAAATTGAAGAAGTCAGAGTTAGAAAGGGAGCAAGGGAAATGGAAAGAAAAGATAGCAATCCTTCTGGGAAAATGTAAACAAACAGTCCAGAAGTAAAGCAACAGTCTCGGGGCCTAGAAGACTCCAGTCCTGAAATTGCTGCTTGGCTCATCCTCTGCTTGAATTAACAGCTAAATTTCCTTCCCACAGGTAAGACATCAATTTCATTAATTCTTCAGAACAAGGTATGGATGAGAATACCTTAATAATTTATAAGTTTGACCCCAATTATCCCTATAGTGAGAAAAGTGATTGGGTGCAGAAGAGAAAGGACAAAAGGAGCACTTGGAGCAAAGGTATCCAACTAAACAGTGTACAAAATCACAGAAACAAGCTTCTGATTTTAACAGTTAAGAAAGGATCCTTGAAACATTCTACCTCATCTTAGATTTGTTACCTAAGTAGAACAAGGGATGTATTCACCAAAAACATCTTGCTTGGGGCCATACACAACTCTAAACAATAAAAGGCACACCTCAGACCATTTGCAGCTACACTATTTAAAGTTCCTTGATGCTCCTTTCTCAGCTCAACACAGTTGTGACCATTATTTTCATAGCTGAATAAAAACTACACATTAAAGGATCATACACTGAATTGTACATCAGACTTAAAATCATGATGATCTGTTTCTTCAACCCAAGATGAAACAGAGGAGATGAAACACAGCTTCATCAACCAGGCCACTGAAAAGGTGAATTGGGTACCTACAATGCCACAAAACACAACATATACCTCAGCCAAAACCTTCCAGGAACGACTGTTTGCCCAAAGACTCTATGATTTAGCCTAAAAGATGATTACATTATCACCTTCATAGCCCCATTCAGAAGGAGGTAATTAAAAGCATGCACAAATTGGAAAAACACTGCAAGATGCTCTTTAGGCTGTATCCTTTGTTTATAAATACAGCTCCTGAAAACAACTCTATCAATTGTTAGTTTTATTCCCACGAATGACTGGAGGAGTGAAGTTCACTGAGCTCTCTCTGTGGTGGGGAAAGGAGGTGGCAAAGCAACCCAATGCCGGGGCCTATGCCAAGGTGTGACTGACAAGTGTGCTGTATGAAAATGGTGACACACAACAGTCACTCCTCTCCACTGAACGCTTGGTAAATTATCTACTTGAGCGATGCCATTGCTGGGCTTCTCGATAGTCCAATAAAAGCCAATCTTTGGCAACTGCTTGAGACTCTTAACATAAAGCAACAAAATGATCAACAAGTTCCAAGGAGACAGCAGCGAGGAGAGGGCCTCCCCAGCCCGCAGGCGATGCAAGCCCCCCGCCCGCAGAGCACACAGCAAGTCCCGGATACACACACCCTGCACTTAACCTGACAGCAGGAACCACCGCCCGCCGGAGACAAGCTGCCGGGGGACCGGCACCAGCCCCGGCCCCCTCCCCGGGAACCCCTTGGCACCGGAGCCGGGTCCGCGCAACCGCGGCACTGCCGGTATCTAGAGGTGGGGTGGGGTGGGAGATCCCCGCGGCTGCACCGGGGACCGCGCACCTGGTGAAGGCGAAGGCCATGAGGCTGAGGATGGTGAAGCTGAGGAGGGTGATGGTGTGCGGGCGGTAGAAGAACTCCAGCGTGATGTCCTCCACCTGCTGCTCGTTGATCATGCGGAAGTGCAGGCGGTAATTCACATCGTCCTTGCTCAGGGTCCGGCTCCCCACGCACGACGCCATCTCGCCCCTTTCCCTTCGCCTTAACGCAGCTCTGGTTCTCCCGGGCCAGCGCGGCCCGAACCGCCCCGACCGCCCGCACCGCCTCCCGGTGAGGGGAGCAGCGCCGCGCCCGCCGCGTCGAGGGGCGGAGCTCCCCTCGCGCCCACGCGGTGAGGGAGGAAGGAACGGAGCGGGGTGAGAGGGGGGGGGTGGGGGTGAGAGGCGGTGCCGCCCCCTTCCCGCCCGCGTTGGGGAGGCCTCTCCTGACCGCCCCTCCCCCCCCCTGCTCCCGAATGGTCCCGCCCGAGCTGGGCCGGGGGGCGCGCACGTGGGCTGGGCCGCGCGTGGGAGCGGCAGGTGAGGCGCGGGTGGGGCTGGGGGTGCGGGACCGACGGCAGCGCTCGGCTCCCCGCTTCACCCCCCCCCCCCTCCCCCCCCCGAGGTTGCGATCGCTGCGTGCCGAGCGTCCCGCCCTCAGGCCCCGCGCTGGGTGCGGAGGCTGCCGGATTGAGGCGGCCTACAAGGGGCGGCCCGGCTCCCCGGCTTCTCTCCGCTCTGTGTCGGGGCGGGAGGGGACGGCTCCGCGCCGGGGGTTCCGTCCCCTGAGGAGGGGTTAGGTCGCTGGCGGGCTTCCCCTCTGCTCCCCTGGAACGCGTGTCGTACAGGGCAGAGGGCTGTGGCCTGAAGAGCCGGCTCCTCTCCTCGTTTACCCCTTCTCTGCTCGTCAGGCATTTAAAGCAGCTTCTTTATGCTTCGTAGCGAGTAATTTCTGCTTTAATGCTCAGGGCATGAACGCTCACACTCCCAGCCCTGCGGACGAGGAGAAGCAGCGCCTGTGTTGCTCCTCAGCCCTTTTTTCTCTCGGCAGGATGCTGTCCTGAGCTGGAAGATGGCTTGGTGGGCCCGGCAGGTCTCCCGCTGGTGCCGCCTGCTGTCAGCGGCCCACGCTGCGGGATTTGCCGGGAGGCCGTGGGCCCGCAGCTGCACCGCGCAGGCCCGGCCTGGGTTTGCCCCTCTGGCTCTGCTGCCCTCTAGTTACGAAGTTTTCCCGTGGAGATTGCAGACATGCAGGCATCTATCTGTAGGAAGCTGTTCTTCCTCTGACTGTGCCAAGGATGACAGGAAATTGCCTTCACCTGTGAAACAGGAACAAGCAAAACCAGAAACATTACCTGACCTGAATGCCAAAGTACTGTATGAAGGTAAGAGGCCTTAGGGATACCGTTTCTTACGAATCTCCAAATCACACGTTCAGTATTACCCGTGGTTGCCCTTTTTCGGCCTGCTTATCTAAAATATTTGTCTTAAGTTCCTGACTTTCACTTGTTTTTTTCCTCATGGTTAACTCTGAGTTCCTGTGGTCACTCTAGCACATAAAGAATACCTTTAAGCCAAGAACAAAGATTGGATGTTTTGGGTAGAAATGTCAGTCTGGAGCTGCCGTTTGAAGGGCTTTTCTTTTTATAACTTTACCTGCAGCAGCTGAGCATTTTCCTCTCCCACACAGCTGTGCTGGTACCAAGTAAAGCGGTTGATTTATTGGGTTTTGGAGTTTGGTGTATTTTTTTTTAAGCAGGGATGGGGCAGGCCACCCCTGAAGCAGCTCCAGCAACCAAATCGCTTGAATGATGGGGATGAACAACAGGAGGCAGCAGAGTGTGAAGTCTGCTTAAGCACTGTCCTGAGAAATGCTCATCCAGCTGTCTCCTGAGGAAAGGAGATGGATTCAAGGTTGCCTTGGTGTTGTTACCCTGAGGAAAATTGCCTCACTTTTCTCTACTTTTATATCTAAGTGAGGATAAAATCACCACCACCCTCTGAAAATAATTCTAATATGCTGAGGAAACTTGCTCTGGATTACGAAGTTGTCTTGTATGTTCAGATTCAGCTTTCAGCCCAGCCAACTTGGATCCTACAGAGCTTATTTTTGGGGTGGCTCAGAGCTGCAACTGAGATTTGTGTGTTTGTGCAGCTGGTTCTGGAAACAGTGCTGCACCAGAACTGACAGGTCAGCCAGCTCGTATGTGTCTGCACCTGCGGTGCAGTTTATCTGCATGCCAGATTTTTATTTGCCAGCAGACTTAGTGTTGTGTATGTGTGTGGAGCAATTTGCCTAGTTGGCAGTGTATGTGAGGGAATAAATATAATTGCAAACTTTTGTGTGTGTGTAACTTGAGGTGTCTTATATCTACCTGGTTTAAAAACTTAAGAGTGGCATAAAAAAGGGCATCTGTGCTTCCAGAGCAAACCTTGGTGTATATTGATTTGTTCCTTAACAAGTTGAAAGGAAGTAATTAATATCTGTACAGATTCCTGGAGAGTTCTTATTATTGCTTAAGATGTAAGTGTTGCTAAAAATGCTTTACTATGCTTTTATTTCTGAGGCATTGGGAAGAAGAAATGATGAGACCTTCAACAGCTGTTGAGCTAGTCTATGCAAGTCTTCCTGGAACATTAGGATCATCCTACTTATTTTGGAACTTATCTTGGTAGTTCTGGTGTGGTTTTGTTTTCTTGGCATGGAAGAATGTTACTCTAGTCTCTAGGAAGTCATTGTGCAAAGGTACAGACGCCCTGAAGAACTTATAATTAGGGCTCTTGATTTGTAATAAGTTTCATAATTGAGGTGGATGCAGTCTGCAAAACAGTAATCTTGATCCAGCTGCTGTGAGGGTCTTTCGATGGAAAAACAGATCAGTTTAGAGGAATGTATTTTTTAAAAGACACTGAGCTCTGTTACTTGGAATGCAAAAGGAAATAAGCATAACTGTACATTTGGAAACTGTAATATGTAAGAAACGGAGCTCGATTTCTTTTGCTGTTAGAGGTGGTGGCAGTCAGCAGCCATTCTGTGATGGTTAATACATGATAGTTGGGTTGGAGTTGGCTGTGAAGTATCACAAAAGTTAAAACAACTGCAGTTTGGGCATCAGATTTAGAAGAGGCGCGAAGAAGTGGGCTTGTCAGGTTGTGAAAAAAAATCTTTGCAGTAGCCTTTGATCTGGATATGATCAGGCAAGAATGCATTTGTGAAAACATGAAAGAAGATTCTTTTTTAAGAAGATGATCTTATCTGTTGTCTGCAGTGATCAAGGCAGCAGACTGAAGGCAGGTTTGCTGGATCCTGTGCTCAGATTGGACCACATGAGCAAGAGCTGATGGGCACTAAGGAGAAGATGGAACAGAGACAAAAACTGGGAGTCTGTATTTTCACGTTTCCAAATAATAATAGATTGGCTGTTCATCTCATGCACAGTATTCTTGCATTTTGAAATGGATTTTAAGAGATTGTATAGCATTTGGTGTCTGCAGCTTTGTCTTTCACTAAATGCATTTGGGTCTTCTATATTTCTTTCTTAGACTGGGATGACATCCCACCTTCATCTGCTTTGGAGCAGATTTCTGAGGAAGAAGCAGTGCAGATCATAGCAGAACCACTTCTTCCCCTTCAATCTTCCACACTCCGAGATTATGTTGATCACTCGGAAACCCTGGCAAAACTTGTCCACCTAGGTTTGTATGATTTTGTTTATGAGGTCTGCTTGTATCTGTAGCTTTGGACATTCAGTAGTTCCTGTTTTAATCTTACTGATTGCATTGTAAACTTGAAAATAGGAACAGCAGCTAAGGACAGCAGAATGTTATCCAGGGTAAAGGAGAAAAGACTGACTGCCTGACTCACTAGCAATGCCATATTAGTTGAAGATAAGGCTGGGTAGCTGAAGTCCCTTAGTGCTGTAGATTCTATAAGGAGTCATCTCCTACAGCTTCTGGAGGTGGGGGGACTACTTTATCTAACTTGATTGGTGTCTGTTCTTTGGGGTTGGCTAAGGATTTTTTAATTTGCTGCAAAAGAAATTGCAGCTCTCCATCCTTGAAAGTAAGGAGAGCAGTTACTGCGCAGAATTTTCAAAGTGGGGCACAGTAGAGAGGCAAGGAGGAAGGCATAGGAGAGAACATTACTTCTCATCAAAAAGCATTTAGGCTGTGCAAGGACAGCTGAATTAAAGGTTGCTGGCTGCCTCCTGGTTTCCCAAAAGTGCAAGGAATGCTAGGAGGTCAGAGAAATAAATATTTGAGAAGGGGACATCTGGTTCTGTGTAGTAAAGAGTTACTATGTGTGAGCCATTAACCAAAAACACTTCACTGCAGAATTGTCCCCTTGCTTTGAATAGCAAATGAGGAATTCCATGCACATGTATTTCAGTGCAAGAAGAGTAGGTCTCTACATGTGGCACATGCTAGTGTGCTTGATTCCTCACCTGCAGAGATCACTGCAAATGTCTTCCTTCAAAAAACAAACTTAGCAAAAGTATCTAAAATGACTGCTTCTTTTACCTGGATTCTTTCCACAATATACAAGGTATTGTGAGTTTGCTGCATTGAGCAATTGAAGCATGCTAAATCAGTGCAAAAAAAGCACTCCTATAAATTTCAACATGGCTTCTTGAAACATTATAGGCAGTAGGGTCTGTGTTTAATTAGAACAATACCTAATATTGTTTGTTGTAGGAGTTGACTTATCCCAAGTGGAGAGACGTCCGAAGGCAGGCCAACTCTTACTGACCTTGGACTTTGAAAAAGATATAAAAAAAATACTTCTGTTCCTTAAGGATGTGGGTTTAGAAGACAATCAGTTGGGACCATTCCTGACCAAAAATCCATACATCCTTGCTGAAGATCTGGAAGCTTTAGAAACCAGGTAAGCCTCTCAAATAGCAGCAGTGTGTTAAGCCCCTTGTCTTGAAGATGGGGTTTGCCTCTTGGCTTAACCTTGTCTCAACCTGTATGGCTGCTGCTTCTTTATCACTCAGTCTCTGCCTATGTGTTCCCCTGCCTTCCCATCAGTCACCATTAACATATGGTGGTATCAGAAGTTGAGTCAAGGTTCAGCTCCACCTCGAAACTGTCCATTAACAAATTTTACTGCTCATCCCTGTCTCTGCTACAGAGGAAGCAGCTTGTCATCCTGGGCCTTTAGCTTTATCTGTGTCAACTTAGATTCCAAAATATTGATCCTGTATTTGTAGAATCACATGGTAGAATTTGTAGAATCACATGCAGAATTTGTTAATCACATGGTCATGCTCTGAAACTGCTCTTCTAGAGGAGATGTCTACCCTGACCTTGCGAATTCTACTGTAAAAGAAGCAGACCAGATGTCTTCTGTGTTTAGCTCTAATATCAGCAGTGGGTTTGGGTGACATGTTTTCTTGGTGTTCAGCTCAAAGTGGGCACAGGACTACAATAAACTAATTTCTGTGTGTATTCACACTTCTGTGGCCCTAGATGGTTCCTCACTGTGACCCATCTTATCTCTGCATATGGGTAAATACCAAACTTTTAAGATTTGAAGATTTCATATCTTAGACCAAAGCTTCTTTAGTTAGTTAGCTGCCCTATGGAGTTTGGTTTTTGTTGGAGTTTTCTAAAGCTTATTACTTTGTGTACCACTGTTGTGGGAATGTTTTGGATTTTTTTAAAAAAACTTTTTGTGTTTATGGTCTTTCATCTGAGACTGTAGGGGTAACAAGCTGTTTTCTCTGTTTACTCTGAAACTTTTGTTTTCTGTATCACACCTTTTTTAATGTCCTAAATCTAGATTCTGTGTACTGCAGACTGTGCCATCCAGCTTATTAGAGAACACTAACATCAGGAAATGCTGTGTTCTGAATATAAGGGCTACTTAAGTAAAAGTAAACACTGGAGAAATAAGATAATTACATACACATACTCCTTTTTACTCCAGCACCATGACTTGGAGAGCAATGGGATTTGTGTCAGAAGTTGACTGAAGTCTGGTGATTTCAGTAATTTGAGTGTTTTCTGAATCAAACTGCAACTATATCTTTTGTTTTCTGCCAGCAATGTGACTTCCTCTTTAATGGCAGTTGTTATTTATTTCATTAACAATTCTGTCTTTTGTCAGCTTTAGCGATACAATGGGATAATACTGGTATTTAAGGTAGTTTTGGAAACCTGTATTTTTAAAAACCTGTAGTTGAGTTAAAGGGATAAAGGTGGTGAAAACAAGAATATTTAGGAGCTGTGGCAGACCTGCTCAGCATAGTCTAAAACAATGGACGCAGCTGTCCACTCCCCTTGTGTTGGAAATCAATCATCATTGTACTGTTTTGTCGTGTGTTTGCACCTTGGCTGCATGGGTGCAGAATTTGACTGGTCCTGCAATCAGCTAGGGTGCTGGACTTCATCCTGCAGCAACTGAGATATGTCTGCTGATGCTGGTCAAGTCAGGGTTTTATGCTTGTGACTGTTAATGTCTATTTCCAGAATCCTGTCCTTAGTGTTTTTGTATTAACTTTGGAGGTCTGGTTCTAGCTTTAAATATGAGGTTTGTATTTGTGGTAGAAAGTCTTTCACTTCCAAAGAAAACCCTTCCTAAAGTCAAATAATTGGAATTAAAATATTCAAGAACTTTGAAGTAACATACTTTAATAATAATATTTTTTTTTAAGTTAGTCTTAATTCTTCTTTTGTCTGTAATAACTGAATATAGGTTTTGAGCCCATATTTTCATGAATCCACAGTCACTTTTTCAAATGTGCTTTGCCCCAGGAATGATGTGGTGGCTTGTAACTGCATTCCATACTTCTTCATTTTTGGTTTATGAGTACAAACAGCTTCTCTGTATTCCTTTGCTTTAGTGCTTCCTTGCAGGTTTTTACAGGTGGGATCCCATTAAGACTTGAGAGACTTTAGGTGCTGGTACTTTTTTCTTTGTTGTTTTTCTTTGGTTGGTTAGTTAGGATTTTTCCACTTATCTATGCCTTGCAGTCTGAGATCCTAGCTTTCTTTACTTAGCTGTATCTGTTTGGTGTTTCTGTGAGAATTTATATTCTGAAATGGAATTACTTCATTCTTCTGATTCATACTCTCATTAGGTGTTTTGAGTATAGAAAAAAAATGTGGGAAAACGGACTTCTATTCTTAAAATTACTCCAGACAGGCATGCAGTAATTTGACAAGGCTTTTATGGGACAATTTGTGTGTGCACGCACTTGGTACTGAATTCAAAACATTTTGGTCTTTAAAAAATCCAGAAAATAAAGTCTTTCTACTTGGCTCTTGAATGTGGTAGCTGTCCAAGACAGATATTTGAAAGTACAGCTTTTTGGAAACACACATTAGTAGACTCATGTGTAATACAGACCTGACTTTTCCTCATTCTCTTTGCTTCTTCCATCCTCCTGTTCAGCAATTGGCCTTTCAGAAAAAATATCCAAAAAGAACCTCTGTCATTTTTCATCAGTAGTTTTACATCTAGATGTCAGAGTTGCATGTATTCTTCTGCAGAGGGTATTTTTTGCTATGATTAACATTCTGACTCTCGTGAAGTCAGATTTGCTTTTCAGTAAATCCTCATTTCAGGCACTGCCTGTTAGTGAAGTAGTCTAAGCAAAGCAACCCAATTTCTTCTTCATTTTCTGCATCTTGATTTTTCAGTAAGTTTATCTCTGGCATTGGTGAAAGCTTTCCTGCAAGCTTTAAAGTAAGTGTGGTGTGGAGGGTGTATGGCAGGCTGTGAAGTGGACGTGTCTGATAGCTGTCTTTTGGAAGCTGAGTATCACCTTTGCATAAACACTTCTGTGCAGATGGACATGGTATTGGTTACATCACTCTGGAATGTTTTATTGCTATGGATTCCAGGTTGCCAGGAAACAAAACACAAATTTCAGTAGATTTGGCATTTGACTTCAGATAAACACTGTAAAAGTCAAAACATTCCATAATTCATAACAATTCTGACAGTTGCAAACCAGTGTCTGTACTGCAGCTGTACCAGATGCTTTGTTTTATGATATTGTTAATTATGACTTAAAACTGTTAACATGCTACATAGAACTGCTGACCCCTGTATCAGAACAAGGTTAACCTTGGTTCCAACACTCACAAAGTTATCTCAGGCTTTGCTCAGGTTGGATGATTGCGCTTCATTAATATTTGAGTTTCTAGAATCAGGTTATTACAATCCTGCCATCCTTCTTTTAACCTTCTTGCATTTCCAGGATGCAAAGATATGCTGCCAATGTGAACCTTAATGATTTGTTGACAGAAAACAAGTGGACAGGGATCATGCCAATGGAAAGGTTTTCTTTTTATCTGTTCATTTGGTTATGTTTCTAGGATGCTTGGTGGTTATGCCCTTGAAAAATTGAATGGCAGCAGTATAGTGTAGGCAAGCTGCAGCATTGAAAACATAATGGGATAATTTTTGAAGGGCCAATTGTGTATTTTTATGTTCTGCATTTTTCCCTCTCCAAACCAGTTCTTACCTCTGAGGCTCCTGCATCCAGTTCCCATCAGTGTTGCACAGAGCTTAGGTTACTGTGTGTGCTGTGTTGGGGTGCCTGTTCTGCTAGGAATTCATCCTCTAGAACTGTTCTTAGATCTTCTGCCTAAAGGATTTTAGCTTGTGATTACCTCACTTTTGAGGGTTTGTGGAAAGAGGTTGTAGTGACTTGAAGGTATTTTTAATCTCTATAGACATGATTTAACAGAATGCATCTTTTGATGAATATCTGCTTCTGCCAGATAAATTCAGGTCGTGTATGCTCGGAGTTCATCTGACAGTTGAACTTATCTGTGCTTATCTATGACCAGAGTGAACCTCTTCAAATTGTACTCTTTTGCAAACAGTGCCATGTAGGTTAATCATGTCTTTAGCATTTTTCTGGGATCTATGGTAATAATCTACTGCAAGTAGTATTTAAAAAAGGATTTCACTTTCACTGAATCCAAGAAATTTTAGAAAAATTCTGATTTGGAAAGAAGAAAAAAAAGCTGTGTTTATATATAAACTTCATTTGGCTCTTTGTCCTTGACAACGAGGTGTTTTATAACTAAATCCCTGGATTATTGACTGAGAATAGGGACCTGTTGTAACAAAAGAGTAACTTCAGCTGATTTAGAAATATCTTTGGACAATGTCTGTACAGATAGCATTGTTGTATGGTATTTTTACTCCAGTGCTATTGGCAAAACAGGGATGTACAAGGTATAGTACTCTGTTCTTTCAGCAACAGAAATGGAATTCATTAAAATAGCAAAAGGCTGTATATATATCTTCTAGTCCATACCCTGTGATGATCTATTAATGTGTTTGCAATCTAGGAGACAGGCTGGTAGTTAAATGTAGATTAACATAGTTATCTCATTAAGTACAGCTGGAAGGAATTAAAATCTGTCTTCAGTATTGACATTCTGCTCTGAGGTTTATTTTACTTCTAATTAATTGGAAGGTATGGTATTTTGCTTTTATGATAACTTCAGATTTCCCCCTAATTATTTTTGGCAGGCTTGCATGTTAATGCTAGAACATCTGTCCGTTTATAAGATATCACTGAGGAATTTAAGTGAGTACTGAATAAATGGAGGCAATAAAATTTTCATCACTGGGTTTTATTTTGTTTTTGTTCTCTTTCTAGAGTGGCTTACCTAAAATCAAAAAAATTTGGTAACGCAGAAATCGCTCAGATGGTCTCAAGAGCTCCATATTTGCTGTTGTTTTCAGTTGAAAGACTGGATAACAGACTGGGTTTCTTCAAAAAGGAACTTAACCTCAGTGTAAAAAAGGTAAAGACTATACACTGAACTCTTTCTAACAACTGTAAGCCTTGTAACATGAATACTTAAAAGTGTTGGGAGGTTCTCCACAAACATTAGTGACATTACTGATGGTTAACACATGGAGTTACAGGAGGATAACGTGATTTTAACCATCTTTAGAAGTAATACAGACATCTAAGATTCAGAGGTCTTGAAGTTGAAGATGATCTGTTGCAGGTTATTGTCAAAAAAGCATGTGTGTGTCCAATTTTATCATCTGAGGTGGGTCAGAGGACTGAAGCTGTAGCTAAAACAGCAAGCAGCCTTTTTAACTTCTAGAAAATGAATTGGTTGTCATCTCTTCAAGATACTGTAACACACTTAAATCATCAGTGAAAACTAATCTAATCTGTGAATATCACATCAAACAAAATGCCAAATCATGTGCTCAGCTCACCAAGGCTAACTCCTGGGTTCTTACTACATGCTGTACACACATTACTACATCTTCAGAGTAGGCAGTAGCTGGAGTTTCCTGGAATAAGTGGGCAGTGTTGTTTCCTGCAGTAGCTGGGGATTGCAATAAATGTCAAGTCCCAAGTGGAAATCAGTGTTGTTCTGCTGGCTTCTGCTTGCTGAGCAGTTAGAGCTGTCACAGTGCCTGTTCATGGCCTTTCCATGCTTTAGGTAAGAGCTCTCTGTGGAGGAGGCTTTAGTCACTGCCTTGTACTCAGAACAGATTACAATTCATCACCTCATAGGGGATGCAGAGTAATTTCTCATATTGCCATAATACCATGGTCTAAGCAGAATCTGAGGTAGACAAATTCTACTGCAGTTGAAAAATCCTTTTCAACTATCAAGCAGTGTTTTGCTTAATTTTTTTTTTTAAAGGCAGGAAAAAACAACTTGAGCCCTGAGCTTTCTTCCTGTTTGTTTTACAACAGCTATGTTATTTTCCAAACAAACATAGCTGAGTAACTTTTTGCATCTTAACATATTGTTGCTTCATGCAGCCTCATCTTTGGGGTAGAGATAAAATTAAATACAAGTGAAAGTGCATCCCTCTTCCAACTAGAAAGAAAGAAGTTTAAATGATATCATTATCATTCTTTTGCAGATGGATTCACAAAGAAGCTTTCAGTGTTAATCTTTCCTTTGTGTGTTTCCCCTAACTGTAGACAAAGGATCTGGTGATTCGTCTTCCAAGGCTACTGACTGGCAAATTAGAGCCTGTAAAAGAAAACCTTCAGGTGAGCTTACTAGTAGATCTTAAAAGTATTTTGTGTATCCACTGTCACAGTTTAACACTGGGCCAGCAATTAACTGAATGAGAGATGCTCTCTATTAATCCCCCTCCCTGATAAAGAAAGGAGAGAGAATAAGGGAGAGAGACTTATGGGTTGGAAACTAAACTCCCCAGCTTTAATGAAACACTAATGATAAAAAGGAATAACTATAAAATATATACAAATATACAGGAAAATGGTACCATGTTCCTCTTCCCTTTCACCCAATAACTCTCATGTCACCACCGAGGCTGCAGGGCAGCCCTGGGAAAGTCCAGGCTGGAATCCTGGAGTCAGCAGCAGTCGGGAGCTGGAGGCAGGAACACACAGATTCAGGCTGGCACGGATCAGGACCACAGGCAGAGGAATGGATGGAATCCTCTCAGGATGTCAAAGCAAAACAGGGACAGAGGAAGGCAAAAAGGCCAAAGGAAGGGGAAGAAGAAGGGGTTTGACCCTCGTGATCCTTCAAATTTATACTGAGTATGACATACATATATGTGTTGGAATGCTCCATTTGGTCAATTTTGGTCACCTGTCTTGTCTGTTCCTCCCTAAAGGAGAGTTGCAGGTATGACCTCTTTACTCCTTTTCTCTTTCTGGAGCATAAGATGTTCCTCAGAACTGAGCAGTGGCCTTGGTTCTGCATACCAGTCTCAGCAGTAACTATAAATCGAGTGTTATCAGTCCTAGAAGCAGACACTGACTGAGAAACTTGCTGTTAATTTCATCAAGTACAGCTTCTTACAAAAGACTTGGCTGAAAGCAAAATTACAAGACAGAAAATTAATTCTATCGTGGCCCAAACCAAGACATTCACATAGGTTAAAACTTGACAGAAGACAAAATTCCTGGAAGACAGTCCTGCATGGGAAGACTTTATGAAATAATTTTAGGGAACATATAAAATAACAGATTATTTTGTTAAAACATTTTCTTTTCCCCTATAGCTTGCAAGCTTATGGCATATGTGGATCAGTATCTTATTCTGTCTTCTACTCTGATGTAGGTTAGAAATTTCATCTGAGTCCCTTTCTGCCAAAAGCTGCAATCTGATGACAAAAATTATTACCCATTTCTTTACGAGTGAAAAATAGAGCATGCTTGCTCCTTTTTTAATTTTAATTATTATGGGTTTTTGCTAACTTGGATTGCTCATGAGGAGTTAGGAGCAAGAAATGTGCAGTTGATTATTTTCCCCTTGGCAGGTAGCTAGTGTGCCAAAATGTGCATTTGACACCTATTGTCTGATAGCAGATGGTCGTTATTAACAACTGTTGGGTAAATAACTTCAGACCCATGGGGACTCCTTTCCCCTTTGAAAATGTAACTATGTATTGGTTTAATTACTGTGCTGTAAAGCCATCTAGGCCAAAGAGCATGATGTAGTGTAACAATTTGAGAAACCCCATTATCTTATAACACATAACTATGAATTAAAACTTACAATTTTCAGACAGGCTCACTGCTCTGAAACTATTAAATACTGGGAATCTTCCAATCTGAAATGTGTGTGTGGTAAGGGAGGAGACTGGAAAGTAGCAGATTGTTCCAATTAATAGTGCTTTCTTTTTAATGAATATTGTTTCCAGTCTGAGGAATCAGTATATTATAACGAATGTGTTTTAAGATCCTCAGTTCTGTGCAATTACTGTGTCTATCTCCCAAAACCCATGTATAGTGTAGCATCCCTATTTTTAACATGTTCTAGAGAGAAGGAGAAGAAGGAATTTTAGGTCCTTGTGTTTAGAATCTACTGATACTTAGAAGCTCCAGTGTTCCAGGAGTTTGGATGTCTCAGATTCAGCATCTTGGTTCTGACCTCTGTCTTAAGGTGGTGGAGGGCAGGCAGTACTCAGAAACCAAACCCTATATCAGCAGTTCAGAAGTGATCTGGTGGTATCCCTCATTATGATCAGCTTCAGCTGATGTTACCAAAAGATAGCAATTGTGGACTCAATGAGCTGAAGGTTTCAGATTGAGAGATTCACTAATAGGGTAAAACTGGAAAGTTTGCATTAATACTGCTTGTTTCAAGAATCACAGTGTGGTGAGTAATGCTGGGGTTACACAGTAAGGGATATTAGCATATGTGGTCTAGACAGTTACAGAATATTAAATATGTTTGATGTTAAAGCAACTTACTCTGGAACTCACTGTTTAAGTCAAGAGAAAGCTATTTCATTTCACTTCACAGAGCAGAAAGTAAAAGCTCAAGATTCTTGCTCCAATAACCTTAACAGTAGTGCAAGCTACAGACATTTCCACTGGTTAACCTCAGGTCTTACTCTTGGTTGTGTATCTTAATGTAGTTACCCCTGTCAACTTAGATACAAACAAAACTCTTCAGACTTGAATGCTGCCTTAGCTGATTAGTATTTTGTGTGATGTGCAAATATTTATAAAGTAGATAAGGAAGAACCAGGAGCTGAGAGGTATTTTTAGTCGCCTTTATGAACAATTCCCTGTAAGGATCTAAAAGTCCTAAGATAGGATCCGAGTTTTGCATCTAAGTCCTTCGCTTTATGTGTCAGGCAGTTCTTGAAAGGAGCTGCAGCCTTGGCAAATCAAACTGGAAAAACAAAAAGCACCAGCTTTTTGCCAAGTGAAGTACCTGAGCTGGATTTGAAAATCTGGTTATGTTGACTGGCAAGCACACCCACTTCAATACTGAAAACAAGCTGCTTCTAAATGTCACTGGAGGATAGAAGAAATGGCTGAGTTACCAGACACTCTTGTATGCTGAATTCCTTTCTCAACAACTCAATGAACTGCTTGCCATTCGCACTTTGGGAGGAGTGCTCATGATTTTATTGAAAAAATCTGTTCCATTTTCCTTTTGGGAAAGCATAATTGAACTCAAGGCAGTCTCTGAAAAAGAAATCTTACTTTAGACATTAACCAACTGTAAAATAAATTTAATACAGTGCATGTTCTCCATATCTCTTTCAAGTTGAACAGACTTCATTTGAAGACTAAAGGTCTGAAACTGTACTCCTTCATAGAGAAATATAACTTCAAAACATTAGCAAAAGAAATAGCACATTAACAGAAGTAGTCACCAGATACTTGAGTGCTGTATTTTCCAGAGCACAGCATCTCCACAAGAAAGTCATTATTTTGACATCCTGGTATTGATACTGAAAAACAAGATTCATAGAGGAGGATTTTTATGCTTACAACTGCCATGGATACCGAGACACAGCTTTTTTGTTCATATCTCAGGCAAACTGAAAAATGCATAGCATTTGCAGAAGTCATCTTTACTTCAGGGATACTCTATAAACAAATTACACTTCAGTCCAGAAAGAGAAATAATTTGTTCTGACTTGAGAAGAGCTGGAGTGGCAGATATTATTGTGGCTTGCATTCTTGTCTCTGTGACAGGGTAGAAGAATTTTGTGTTCATTTATTGCAATGGCATATTAAAAGAAGCCTTTAACTGTAGCTGACTTTTGAAGATAAAATTGTGTTATTTTTCAGGTTTATCAGATTGAACTTGGTTTTCAACGTAATGAAATTCAAGAGATGGTGTTTAAAACCCCCAAGATCTTAACTGCAAGTAAAAAGAGACTCAGACAGACATTTGACTACTTACACAACATAATGGGCATTCCCCACCACATGCTTACTCGCTTTCCTCAGGTGAGCTGTTAATCTGAAGTAAATTGTACTTGCTCTTTGCACAGCTGTTTCACTGGTTCGATGCTGAAGGTGTGTGCAGAACAGATGTAAATTCTTCGACTTGTCTGTGGCTTTTACTCTAACTGGAATAATGCTTATTAGCAATTCAGAAACCATTGATGATTCCATTGTGAAAGTGCTGCCCTTCTGCCCCTGTCACAAGTGACACCTCTACCTCCAGTAAATTTTTAAGGTTTCAACAGAAGGGAAAAATCTTCTGGAATCATGCCTTCTTAGGGATTCTTTGCCCTGAAATCTTGGCTAGCTAAGAGACACAAGGAAGACAGATAACGCAGGAGATCTGTTCACAAGATAACATATATATAAAAATTTATTTCAGATTTGTCTAGATAAGAAACAAATTTTATAGATTCTAGAATCTGAAAATACATCTTAAAGGTAAGAGAAGTTCTGATCATTAGGCAGATTCTCATTAAACTTCCTATTGCTGCAGCAATAGCTAAAAAATCATAGGAGTGAAAACATTAGTTTACTGATGACTGTTTTGTTCTGTCTTCTCATTACTGTTATTTCTTTACAAATTAAAAGCTGAAAGCATTAGGGTTAGGGTTAGGTTAGGGTTAGGGTTTCATCCAATGCTGAGATGCAATCATAGTAGCTTCATACTGCAAGTAGCTACTTCTTAGATTTTCAGTTTCTCTAAAAAATACTCATATTTTAGATTCATCAGAGTCTGAAATTTAGATAGTCTAAAAGAACCTTCTCTTTATTTCTTAGGTTTTCAACTCAAAGCTATTACGAATCAAAGAGAGACATATGTTTCTTACATTTTTGGGAAGAGCCCAGTATGATCCAGCACAACCCAGCTACATCTCTCTGGACCAGCTAGTATCCTTGCCCGATGAGGTGTTTTGTACACAGATTGCCAAAACTTCTATACAGGACTTTGAAAAATTTATAAAAACACTTTAATGAATAACACATGTAAAAAGGAATAGAATGAAGTCAAGAAATAAACATATTTTATAAAATTACTGTCCTTCGTGGTCTCATCTTAACTACTGGTTTAAAAGTTGTTGGTTATGAAACACTTGTAGGATGTAATGGCTCACAGCACTATTCACTATGGTGACAATATATTTCAGAAGGATTAAGTGAATATATGTTACTGATACAATACTTGAAATTGATTGCTAATTTGAGAGGGCAGCACACGAACATAAAAGGAAATTAAAGTTGATTATTTTTTTTCTTTTAATGATTTCAGGGTTTGAAGAGAGAGAAAAACTGTCTAGTGACTTGTTCCCTGACTCACCTTCCCTCCTAAATATTAGAAAACCAAGATAGTACAGTAGTGATTAAGTTGTATGATTATCTGCTTTTATCTTAACAGCTAATAATGGTATTCTGTTCCTTGTATGGTAGAAAAAAGTTCACTGTTACATATACAAATCCTTCATACAAACGGGCTAGGAAAGTGTTTCTTTGTGAACCTGTCTGCTGTTAAACTCCTAAAAGACGTGCAGTGAAACATGGTTTGATACAATCTTCAAACTGAATCTAGGCAAATTACAAAAAGAAAATAAACTCCTCTTAGATTTCAAAGACATGTCTATTTTTAAGTCACTTTCTCTTCCCCATGTAGAGAAGGGGAAGCAGTGAGACCCCAGTGAGATTTGTGTGGCAATGGTATAGAAATAACCATATGAAAAGAGGTTGTAGAACACAGTTGATAGAGTTGTCTTGCTCAGTTATAACAACTGAGGTGAAAGCTAATATTAGGATTAAGGATTTTTAATAATCATATAATTTCTATCTATAAACAAATCATATTAATATGGAATTATCAAATGCTTCACAGTGTATTTAGTTGAACTGACTAAAGCCAAACTATCTGATGGTTTATTGTTCAGAAGTTTCCATTCTGTTGAAATAGTTCCGGAAACTGAAATCCCGATATTTTCATTTGGATTTATGATTATTTAATGAAAAAGTCTGTGTTTTAAAAGCTTAATAATAGAGTTTAAAATACCAATTTAGGTCACAGTAGTGTAAGAGCCTGAAGAAGATATATGCAAGCAGGAGAACAAATTTCAAAAGGTTACATTTCCTTAGAGGGGAAATATGGTAAGGTGAAAGAGATGTTTAGACAATACTACTCATTTCTGGATCACAACTTGTGTCTTTTATCCAAAATAAAAATTTCTGATTTGAGCTACAACACCCAATAAAAGGCATGTTTTCAGAACAAGCTGGATCAAAATTATTTACTTGGGCTTAAAACACAGTAAAAAGCCGCAGTAATTGTCTTCAATATATATCCGAAATGCTCTCTGTTGTTCTCACATTTCACACTACTGGCCTGGGAAGATGACTTTAAATCCTCTTCTTGGTTGAGCTGCAGAATATTTCACCTAAAGTTGTGGATGAAATGTGGTGGCTAAACACATTCCCCATTCCAAATAAAAATATTTAAGTCTAATTCAGTATGCTTACTTAGACTTTGCTAATGAAAATGCAAATTTTTAATTAGCTAATGAAATGCTAATAACAAACTGTGATCTTCAATGTAGTAAAAATTATTTCTAGTAAAAATTCACATTACTAGAAAGTATGCACGTTTCTAATTCCAAAGAGACTTTATATTTGCAGATTTGCTCTGCTATCCTTATCATGATCTCCATTACCATGTGAAAAATCACTATAATACAAATTATATTGTAGAATACATATATTTGGAATGTCTTAAACTTTGAGCTTTTAATTCCTTTAGTATTTTTAATGTAAAAATGATTGCTGCCAGAGCTAAACTAGTTTCTTTGAAATGTTAAATGTGTGAGCCTCTGCCAAAACAGCTTCCCAGAAATCCTGTGAAGGAAGCAAAAGATTTTATGAGAGTGCTAAAAGGGGAGAGAAGATACAAGAACTTTTTGAGAATCACGCCAAATAATTGTTGGCTTTTAAGATGAGAAAAAATCTTCAGAAGCAATGTTTGGCCTAGAATTACCAAACTTAATGTAGGCGACTGTTCTTTCTAAGGGCCACCACCTTGATTAACTAAGGCTTCTTGGGTGCAATATGACAAAAATACCTTGTGCTCTGCTGACAGGGACTCTGAGCTGGGCCTTTTACCTGCCTAGCACATTGAGCCGGGTGCTTTTCTCACTAAAATTGCCTGCTGTACCAACACTTCTAGAATAATTCTATGTACGTACTTGTTTAAAAAAATGCAGTGGTTGATGTTTGAAGAAATTGCTGGAGAGAGGCAGTGATCTGTGCCTCAGAAAAGAGCCATTCAGTTCCCGGGCAGGGACACCGAGGCCCTCTCTGAGCAGGCCAAGGTCTCCCCTGCTCCTGAAGCACCTCGGTATCGGAACCAGCTTCCCCGAGCTGAGGCCCGGACCGGGAGAAGGCGAGGAGAGCACCTGTGATACCCGAGCAGAGACGAGTTTCTGCTGCTTCCTCTGGCTGGCTTCGTGCTTTTACAAAGTGATTTTTTTATCAAACATTCACCTTTACTCCTCAGTTTGCGCTTACCGGTGTAAAGAGGCTTCACAGCACCCAGTAACACCATTAAAACCAGTTTCAGCTGCCTCGGATGGCTGTGTTACCTTCCCCCGAGGCCGGTGCCTGTTCAGATGCGCTCTGCAGGCTCCGAGTTGCCGCCGCCGCCGCCGTTTTGCGAGAAACGCGGGGAGCGGCGGGGCAGGCACGGCGGGGGCTGAGGTGGCAAAAATCCTGGGAATTTTGAGCACCGCAAGGCACACACACCCGGGAAGAGACCGCGTTATGTTGTTCTGAACACGCACCGACAAATCGTGGCTTAAGCACGGGTTTTTCAACACCCCTAGCATGAGTTAAAACCATCCTAAGGCACAACCTTCGCCTCTCCTCGCTCTTCCTGCCCGCGGACGCCGCTCCGGAGCAGCCCGGCTCCCTGCGGCGGACACGGGGAAGGCTCTGGCGCCAGGAGACCGGCGGGGCACTCCCCACCTTTGGGCACCTCCGCTACCCTCCCGCTTGACCCGGCGGGGCCAGAGCTCTCCCGCCCCGTTCCCCGCTACCGCAGCCACCACCCCGCCGGGCGGGCGCATGCGCCGGGGCTGAGGCGGCATTGGCGGTGCCGGTCCCGGGCTCGCCCCCCGGGGGCTCCGGGTTGCCCAGAAGGCAGCGCGGCGCGCTGAGGTCAAGATGGCGGCGAGGGCGTCCGGTGAGGCGGCGGTGGGCGGCTGGGGGTGTTCGCGGTCGCGCAGGGACAGCCCACGTAGGGACAGCCCGGCCCATCCTGTCCCGTTCGTGGCGCTGGGCTCGCCCTGTCCTGTAGCGGCAGAGGCGCGGGGCGGTGAGGGGGAGGTGAGGAGCCGGGAAGGGTGTGCGCCCGGTCCGTGCCCTTGACAGGGGCAGCGCGGGCATAGCCCTGGCATAGCCCCGGCATAGCTCTGGCGGGCCGCTCTTCTCGCCTTCTCCCGGTCCGGGCCTCAGCTTGGGGAGGCTGGTTCCGATACCGAGGTGCTTCAGGAGCAGGGGAGACCTTGGCCTGCTCAGAGAGGGCCTCGGTGTCCCTGCCCGGGAACTGATTGCGAATTTTTTTGGTCTGACGTTTGCCGTAACCAGGAAAGGATAAGGCCTGATGGAGTCGTGTGCTAGTGGCATGTTGGTACCACGCGTGTTGTGCGGTAACTAAAGATAGCATAACCTGGCTGCATTGCGCATATACTGCAGTTTCTGGGTTTCCAGACTCCCTCTTGAGTTACTTTAATGGTAATTGGTACTGTATTATGCTTGATTACACATACATTACATTTTTTGTTAGCCAGAATCACAGCCAAGGAAAGATGAACACCGTATACGGAGTTTTCTTTTTTCAAGTAGTAGCTTTTTTTGATATTTCACAGTTGACTTTCCACTTGACTTTGGAAGCTGTTTGAAAAAGGAGGCTCTGGAATAGTATTTAAGTACCTGGAGAGGAGAGTAGAAGGTTAGCAGCATAAGAATATGCTGGCCCTGAAATTGAATTAACCCATAAAGAGAGATGTGAAACAAATTCTTTTAAAAGCATGACGATTTTGCATTATGTAGAACATCATGGATTCAGCTCAGGTAAGAGTAACAGAGCCTACAACCATTGGTGTGACAATGAGCTGTTAGCATTCTCCCAAGTGTTAAAACAGGCTAATACTGAATTTTACTGAAACAGAGGTCAAGTTATTGTATGTAACAAAGCATTCATCCTGCCTTTCACTGTCATTTATGGGATACTGGAAAGCAAAGAGGGCAAGTCGTATGTTTTCAAGTTCAAACTCAATGTGGTGTGGCATTACTGCATGTGAAGGAGCCCAGCTAATATTTGCTTGTTGTCATAGCAATGTGTAAATGTTGAATGTTACCTTGCTCCGCAACTGATGGTGGTCACATTCAGTTGCAGGAGGTGGTCGCCTGATAGACAAGATTCGCAAGTGGTATTACAATGCAGCTGGATTCAACAAACTGGGTAAGTGTTTCATTGAGCTTTAAAAACTGCAAATGTTAACTAGTCTTCAGACTAGTTGTGGTTCCTAACAGGGGTGTGTATGTGCAGTTTGGTGTAAGACTCTTGCTCAAAATTAGACACTGTATTTGTGGGGGAGAGAGCAGTATCTTCAGTTATCACAATGCTAGCTAGTAATGCATCAGTGATTTTTCTCTTATTACTGTCTGTTCTTTCAGTGGAAGAACGTAACAGCTAAGGCTAAGCTGGAGCAGTTCAAAAAACTTCTACAAAGCAGTCCAGAAAACTTGATTGTTTTTTCCCCACCGAATCACTTTCACCAGGCAGTATCTTCTAACCCAGAGGCTGCTGGAGAGGTTCTCAGAGGTAGCATTGCCTCTGCCTGCAATACTTAAGCAAAGTATCCAAAGTGCAAAACAGTATTTAGTTACTGTTGCCCTTTTTATCACCAGTTTCACTTGGGGTTTCTCTGGCCCTCACGGTGTCAAGGTGTAGTATTTCCTTAAGCAGAGGAAGTTGCCTTTATAGTATTGTCTTAAGTTTGTTTAGAGTTGTTACAAAGTTTGCTCTGACATCTAAATAGCTGAAACCATTCTTCAATGAAAAGCGAATCTGAATATTCAGAGGCTGTAATAGCTGACTGCAATGTGAGCAAATAATAAGGAAGTTATTATAAAGAATAATAATAAAAGAAATAAAGGAAGTTAATATACCTGTCCTGGAGAAGTTAGAAAAAAAAAATTGTAAGACAGCTGTAGGGGAATAAGCTCTATGTCTTTCGTCCATGGGTGCAGTGCTTAGTCTTGTCTTTTTATATCTGTCTGCTGAAATTCTTTAGGCATTAATAATACTTGCTGCTTTTCTGCATTTTAAATCTGAGGAGAAACACTGAATTTAATCTAGTTATTAAACTAGCAGTCACGCTTCCTGTGCCTTTGAAATAAATTACAAAATGGAGTTAGAGAATACGTGGAAGAAATTCTGAGTGACACGAGATTAAAACCTTTAACCATAAATCATAAGGTATCCACTTGTAATCTCCACCAATCTTGGAATGTTACAGTCTTAACAAAAGGTAAGATTGATCCTTGCAGCAGCATTGGTTGAATTTCAGGAATCCTTTGTTACACAAAAGGTGCAGGCATGTTCTTGATTTTGGGAAGATTAGGTACTTCTCCCTGTTTTAGCATCTACTTTTGGTGGTGTGAGAACCAGCCTGTGTACAAGCATGTAGCTGTGGGTTTCCATAGCTTAGTACAGTCAACAGAGATTTAATAATAAAATGCTTCCAGGTAGGGGCCATCTACAGCTTCCTTGGGCAACCTATTACAGTGTCTCACCACCCTCACAAGTCATTATCATAGAGGAGTTTAGAGAATAATTCTGTAACTGAGGCGGTTATATCTGTGGTTGACTGACTAATGAATTAAGAACTCTGAAACCCTTTACCTGGAGAGTAATCTTAAATATAAATAGAAAATTTAGTGAGCTTAAAGTCCACCCCTCAGATGCAGGGTAGTTAGTTATATACACACACACACACACACATATATACAAACTGTTAGGAAACACATTTAATTAAATAACCATTTTCTCAGTCTATGAAAGGCAGTATCTAGAATTTATTCTGTGTGAGAAATTAGTTGTTTTCTTCTCCTGTGCTGGGCTGTTTCTTCATAATTATGCATTGCAATGATTCTGACCATGTAATGTAAAAACACCTGTGTCAGTCCTAAAACTTACTTAATTACCCTTATTAGTGATACTGTAAAACCTTCTTGGTACAGGATTAATGCGAGATGATACTTTGTATGAAGATGATGATGTAAAAGAAGCAGTGAAGAGACTTCCAGAACATCTTTACAATGAAAGAATGTTTCGCATAAAGCGAGCACTTGACTTGAGCCTGAAACATCGGATCCTTCCAAAAGAGGAGTGGGTGAAATATGAAGAGGTATGTGTACAGTGTTCCCAAGGTGGAATTCTTAAATGGCACTTCTATCATTAGTCTTTGGAATTTTCAGTCTGTGAAGAGATACATGCTTACATGTTTGGGTTTTTTTAATTTATAAATGAGTGTGTATTTCATAGGATACCTCTGGAAAAAACAGCTTTTGATGACTCTTTAAAATAAAATCTCTGGTTTTCAGTGGAACTCAGTAACTTTTATTCAAGATAACAAAAGATTAAACTATAGCTTGAAGACATTGCTTATATTCAGAAAAAGTATTTCTTCTAATCTGTCAGATAAATAGACTGAAATTGGCTTGGAAAATCTTAAAAAAGGTCTCTTGCTTTTCTATTTAATTTCTTTATTTAGTAGAAAATCTGAAGGCAGAGTTTTATTCAAGAAGATACCAAGGAAGAATAATTTAAAGAGGAATTTTGCATTAAAATAAGCATTGTCTTGTAATTTGAAAAACAAACAACGCCTTCCATTTCAGATACAACTAAAAAAATTCTTGTTGTAGTGGATTGATTCACATCCCTTGCATTATTGTCCATCTTGGTTTTCTCCAGATTATCAGGCAGAGAGGAATCTTACCCCTAAACTTCTGACTGTAAGGATACTGATAGTGTAAGGATATTATGCTGCTCTTTGTAAGCAGAGGCTGTTGATTGTGGTGCTGTTGGTAACTGCTACATTGAATAACTAGTTGTGTGGCTTCCTTAAGCAGCAGTCTGTAAAACACAGTCAGGGTCTTCCATTGAATCCAATTTTACTGTGCTGTTTAGAATGTAAGTTTAAAATTAGTTCCTCCAGAATGTTACTGTTGGACTTTAAAGTAATTAAAGTAGATCTTGTACATTAAGATATCTGCCAAAAGTACATTATTTCTAAAGGTATAGCTGGAAGCATCACTTCACTTGTTAATGTTGGCAAGACATTAGGAATTAGTGGCTGCTGCATACTGCAGTAAAGAATTTGTCATTGCAAACTTGGCAGATACAAAGTTTACCTTCTCGGAGTAAGTAATGATTGATTTTTTTTAATTTTGGTTTTGTTTGTTTGGTTGTTGTCTTGTTTTGTGTTAGGCTGGGTTTTAGTTTCTCATTCCTCAGAACTGACAAGTAACCAGTAGGAACAACGTGATGTTTCTAGACCTCTCTAAATGTTTAAATATATTCTCTTCTTTTTCAGGATAATCATTATCTTGAACCATACCTAAAAGAAGTAATCCGTGAAAGACTTGAAAGAGAAGCATGGAACAAGAAATAACTATTGAACTACTTCTTGCAAATATGCACATATTTCTGATATTTTTAAACATTTGGTTGTAGAAGTCTACAGAGAGGCAAATGTGAGTCTGAGGAATACTGTGTCAGCCTGTTCATTGAATCTGTTCATCCAACTAAAATAAACATGTCAAAGTATAAAATCTACTTGGAAGAGTTCTTTGTAAATGTTAACAAGCTAATGTTCAGATCTTTCCTATGAGCATATACATTACATATGAGCTTAGTGGTATGCAGTCTTCATTCCAGCTTTTTGATTCTTCCTCTTGTCATAGTACAGCTGTTTTCTGCAGTTGTAGGGTTAGGTAAGAAACATGCAAGGCTGTCGGTGCTAGTTGCTCTGTTAAATTAAAAAGGGAGTACTTACTTCCTTCACTTCTCCCCAAAGACAACAATACTGGACTGGTCCTGGGTGTTACAATGGCATCATGAGACAGCAGAATGTAATGTTTTGTACATCTAAGCACATAAATATTGCAGTAATGGAAAATACAGATTATTCCTTAATCGCAGAATCAGGACATGTTTCATTACCATTTAACCCATAATTACTGTCTCACTTCAGCTTCCTGAGACTTTTTGTGCTTTCAGGTACAAGTGCCATGATGATGTACTTTAAATAGTGTAATTCCCTTTTTTTTTTTCATGGCCTAGAGCATGTTGTTTGCAGTAATTGCTGTCAAACATTTTAAGCTATCTGGCCTAATGACAGTAGAGATAGATGCACATGGAAATCAAGCTCTGCTTAAAACCAGGAATTCAGTTGTATCCAGAAAATACCAGCCACCTCTTGTTGAAGGCCTTGAGTTTAGTCTTCCATAGCTTAATGTTAGTATTAATTCAAGGCAGATTTTGGTATTAACCATGAAATTCAAAGCTTACCATATAGCCTTCTAAAGTACACAAATGTGTGTGACAGTCCCAGGGTCTGGCTTTTTTCTTACTATAGATCCTTGTCAGCAAAATGCAAGAATCCATAGACAAAAAGGTAAATAGTTTAGAAAAAAAAAAATTACAGAAATAGTGAGCAAAGGATGTCTGTAGTTTTCAAGATTTTATGACCAGCTTAGATACGTTGGTTTAGAAATTAGAATGGAAACAGTCTTTTAGCTTGCTCATTGCTTTGTTACTAACCTTCACCTGCTTGCTTATTATATTTATTTCAAAACTTCACAGCCTGATGTGGTAAAACGCAGTGCTGCAAAAATACTTGGATCATCAATATACCTTAAAAGTTTGCAGGGAGTTTATATTAAAAATGTGAGGTTTCTTTCACCTCCAATAGTAAAATACTATGTTTGAAGCATAAGTAATTTGATACATTTTTGAGAACTTTCAAATGTTCTTCCAAGAGACAAAGAGGTCTGGAAGCTGCACACTTCTATTTGTGGAATTACTAGAATACTTAGTTTTTCTGATGGAATTAGAACTATTTCATTATCTCTAAGAATAATGTTAGAAGTTTTAATTATTTAATGGAAGTAGCACTTCAAGGGTGTATCTGGTCACTACTACAAAAGCTAGGATTGTAGAAAGACAGTGCCTGTTTACCTAGACCATAGGTTTGGATTAAGTTTAATGTGGTTCAAAAGCCTCTCAAATATTATTTGATTTAGAGAAAAGGATTTTGTTGGCATCAGAAACTCAAAAATAAGCTGACCTTTGAGCAGAGTGCAAAGCAGCCATGCCCTAATTGGTCTAATACACCTGAAAACACCGACCTGCTTACACTGAGAATATTAAGAGCCAGGGGAAGCAGGGAGGAAGGATGTGACTGTAAGAGAGAATCATAGAATCATAGAATTAGCCGGGTTGGAAGGGACCTCAGAGATCATCAAGTCCAACCCTTGACCCACCGGAGCAGTTGCTAGACCATGGCACTGAGTGCCACATCCAGTCTTTTTTTAAATGTCTCCAGGGACGGAGAATCTACCACCTCACCGGGCAGACCATTCCATTGCCTGATCACCCTCTCCGTGAAGAAATTCTTTCTAATACCTAACCTAAATCTCCCCTGACACAACTTAAGACTGTGTCCTCTTGTCTTGTTGAAAGTCGTCTGGGAAAAGAGTCCACTCCCACCTCGCTACAGCCTCCTTTCAGGGAGTTGTAGAGAGCGATGAGGTCTCCCCTGAGCCTCCTCTTCTCCAGGCTGAACACCCCCAGCTCCCTCAGCCTCTCCTCACAGGACTTGTGCTGGAGTCCCTTCACCAGCCTGGTTGCCCTCCTTTGGACCTGTTCCAGGACCTTGACATCCTTCTTAAACTGAGGGGCCCAGAACTGGACACAGGACTCGAGCTGTGGCCTCACCAGGGCTGAGTACAGGGGCAGAATCCCTTCCCTGGACCTGCTGGCCACGCTGTTTCTGATCCAGGCCAGGATGCCATTGGCCTTCTTGGCCACCTGGGCACACTGCTGGCTCCTGTTCAGCTTCCTGTCAATCCAGACTCCCAGGTCCCTCTCTGCCTGGCTGCTCTCAGCCACTCTGTGCCCAGCCTGGAGCTCCCCATGGGGTTGTTGTGGCCAAAGTACAGGACCCGGCACTTGGCCGTGTTGAACCTCACCCTGTTGGAGGAATATCTGTTGCCTGGGAATCAGAAGCTGTAGCAGCTTTGTGTTAGAGACCCTAGACTCTTACCTAGAATGTGTGATGTGAGATTTGGGTGTTTGTGTGACCAGCTGATAGATGAGAAACAGAAGGCATTTCATGCTTCACCCTGTGGTGACAGTCTCTTCACACTGAGCTGCTACCATTTATCTGTAGCCAGAGGAAACACAAGTGTTGTTGTATGAAATATCTGAATCCTGATGGTGACAAGCTGGAGTTTTGCTGTGTTCCCTATTTTTTTATCCTTTTATCTTTCAAAATATCTTGGATGGGAAGGAATGGGCTTCCATAAACAGGATTTTCAGATCTGTAATCTCCTCACAATGCTTCCATCCTGCCTGTGGAACTCTCTGTGGATCCTGCTGTATTTCTTGTGCAGTCTGTGAATGATCCAGGACTGTGCAGCCATGAGCTTCTTATCTGCAAAACTGCCTCATTTTGAGGAAATGTTTGATAAGAGTGAAGGGAGGTCAAATTGCCAGAGATTAAAAGATAGTCTAATGATGAAGGAAAGAGCATTTTGGTTTAGAGAACTGGATTTTCTTTCTGCTGCTGTCATGAGGTTATTCTGCAACACCAAGCACAGAGTTCTCACCAAGTTCACAGAGTCTCACCAAGTATTTTGCTAATGCTTAATACCTGTGCCTGGGGGCTACACACCTATATGTGAGTTCTATGATCTGCTCTGAAAACAGGAGGTGAAAGTGGCCATATTCATCCAATGGATACTACAGGTAGTGGTACCAAGAGCATACCTCACAGGGGTTCTCATAATCCTTTTTCCTCTGATGGCAAGTGTAGAAATACTTCTGAAGAAGCTGATACCTTTATGGCTTGTAGGGAGTGCAGAAAGCAAGGTTGAACTCGGCACTGAAGAGAATTGAAATGAAATTTCTCAATGAGATTGTTCCTGCTGGGAAAACTGCAAACCTGCAATCTAAGATATAATGCACAAAGCACTGGTGCATTTTGCATTTTCTATCTTGTTTTTGAAGTCTTCATTAATGTAATTTCTTGGTTATAAATCCTGTACAGATTCCATAAATTACTGTGGACCTTTTCTAGTTCAAGTTCACAGCATCACTGGCACATCTAAATTATTTGTGTCAAATTAAGAGGGAATCTAAGCTGATATTGCTCCAGTTTGATGACAGTTTTAGCTTGAATTAATTTTCATCACTTTTAAGTGAACCTGTGCTTAGCTTGAAGTTTTTTTATTGAAAACTTAGCAATAAAAACATATTCTTTTATTTCACTGAAGATCATGTTTGTTATGGCAGACTGATTTCTTTAAATTTTGAATCAGTGAACCAAGAAACAATAGATTTTTTGGAGCTCTGTAACAAGAAACACATGCTTGTTTTACATCCAACTTCTATCCAAAGGAGAGCTACAGCAGACATAAATCTCACAAGAATTTTGATGAAACATCATGTTTGTCATTATAATGGAACTGTTTTAGCGTTAATATGGTAAACACATTCCTACTTGAAGCATTTTCTCTCTAGATAGCAAAGGTCAAAGTTTATTTTCAGGATTTCCCCACAGTGCTGCTTCACCCTCGTGGTCACTTTTCATGGACTGAAACTTTGGCTGTGGTGAGGGCTGCCCTTGCTGTGTGGAACAGGCAGAGACGACCTGAACCATTGCTGCTCTGGGATGAGACCAGGGCTGGAACTCTTGAGTCCCATCTGGTATGTAGCTAACCTGGATGCCTTGAGTCACCTCTCTTAGCCTCTTTTAGCTGCCCAGAGGCATAAGATTTTGAAAAAAATGTAGACAAATATCTATATTGTAAATATTTTGGGTTAGCACTTAAGTACCCTTGAAGAACCAGGTCTAATACCAAAACTCCTCAAACTCTTCTGCAAGCCATACAGAACTTCGAGATTCCTTCCATGTGGTTTTGTAAATCCTTCAGTGTCAAAAAGTTCTTGGCTAGTCAAGGACCTGCTGGAAACTAGGTGACAGGCTGGTCTGACACCCTGTCATTCCAAAAATCAACTGCTCTTCTGCTTCAGTGGTGAGATTGGTGTTCTCATGATCTGTCTGGAGAAGGATCCCTCAACACCTTCTGCTAGCTGGTGATTAATCATGGGCTCAATTCCTTTTTCTTCAAGAAAAGGTATAGATTCACGGTTCTCAGTGAATGCTTAGCATGTTTTCTGGATTGCAAGTGAGGCTGTTAGTCCCTTTGTCTGACTCTGTTCTGCTTGGGAAGGTGTAATTAACCATATCAAGGAGAGATCCTGACACGAGTAGGTTGGTTAGGGCTGTTTCCTAAGCTGCTTCATAACAAGGGCAATGCCTGGTTCTACAAGTCCAGAGGCAAGCTCAGGCAACTACTGCTGTCCAGCTGTCTTCAGTCATGGCTTCTGCCCTGCTCAGCTCTCTCCTGAAGCACCTGAGCCAGCCCTGGCACCTGGACCAAAGAGCTAAGCCAAGAGCTTAAGTGAAGAACAGAGGATGGGTGAGAGGCTGGGATAGACCCAAGGCTGGGAAATGATGTGCAGGGACTTGGAAGTGTAGGAAAAATAAGTTGACTTCAATTTCCTTTGCCTGCTTTCAGGGTATGTGGTGAAGATCAGATGAGATGAGACTGGAGCACTTTTGTATGGACCAAGGTTGGCCACTGGGAAGGAGGTAAAGAAAAACGTGGTTGAACACATTTTCTGAAATGGAACCACTGGGTAGGACAGTGAGGAGAAAAAAATACATGGTGGTTTGGCAAAGGCCAGGGTGCTTTGCAGGACACTGCAGAGAGTAATGCCTGTGCCTCCTGATTTTGGGAATCCCAAGTTCATGGCACTCACTGAGGCTTACGTTTTCCATAAAGAACATTTAAGTGTCATCCATTGAACAGGATCATGAGTGTAGCTCAAGCTGAACTTGTCCTGCCTCCAGAGTGCCTAAGTGTCCATCTCTTCTGTCCCCATGAAAACCAGAACAATTACAAGAGGATGCCCCAAAAGCTACAGGGCAGGTCTGGGTTTGGGCTGCCTGCAGTGAGAGGGACACCGGATTATTCACGTTCAAAGCCCAGGCAAGTCCTGGAATTGCTGTTTTATGAGAGTGTGCTGCTTCAGTTCCTGTGCTGGGAAGGGATCTGGGGCTTGAAACCTGATCAGAAAGAGGTACCTCAGCACAGCTGGGCCGTGCTCTCCTCAGTGGTTCCTAAAGCAGTTCCCCACTGGCCTGTGTGAATCTGGTTCTTTGTGTCTAAATCTTCTGGATTGCACAGGGAGGCTGGAGAGCGAGACATGGAGTTAAACGCTGCTGGGCTCGGTATTACAACACCTAAGCCCTTTTATGAAGCCTCATACTCCCGCTGCGGCCCAGCAGATTGAAATGATTGTTTATAAGCAGCAAAGTTCAGAGTCCAAAGCTCAGATCTCTTCGAGGCACTTCAGAGGATTTTTTTTTTCCTGTCTGCAAGTTGTGCTCCCCGGTGGAGTATTAGCTTAAAAAGATACTATTATGAAATAGTTATAAGAGCAGCTAGATACATTTGGTTTACTTCAATTAACTAAAAACTCTCCAAACCCTAAATGTTTCTCAGCTGTGGTCTTTCACTCTGAAGAAGATGGAAGAAAACTCTTTTAACTTTCCATCAGTGTCCAAGCAAGGCCTCTGCTGATGCTCGGCTCTCAGCCTGACTGCTGGAGCTCACAAGACTGTCAAAGCAGTGCAGAGGTGGCTCTGATAAAAAGCAAAATGTATTCTGCTGCCAGGTGAGGTTTGGCTCAGCACCGCTCTGCATGTTGCAAAAGCTGAGGTACCAGAGAAGGGGTGAGATCAGCATTTCAGAGGCTTACAGAGGCAGTTGTCCCTGCCTAGAATCACTTAGGCTGTAGCAGGGCAAAGTCAGGACTTGGGTTTGTGCTGGCAGTCACCAGAGATGCTTTATTTTTCTTTAAAAAATAGGAATAAAAGAAATTCCAGAGAAAAAATAACACAGCATATTTCCTTTCAAAACTACAGCTGTCTTACAGAGAGACTGCTATTCCCATTATAGGGCTGGTGGTGTAATTATGACAGATTAGACATTTAGATCTGTAGTTTAATGTTTGCATATGGTAGCTCAGACTCATAGAATCATGGAATCAACCAGGTTGGAAAGGACCTTTGAGATCATCAAGTCCAACCCTTGATCC
Organism: Phaethornis superciliosus; assembly: GCA_023637945.1. Classification (NCBI taxonomy): domain Eukaryota; kingdom Metazoa; phylum Chordata; class Aves; order Apodiformes; family Trochilidae; genus Phaethornis; species Phaethornis superciliosus. The sequence continues at coordinate 22,813,970 of JAJQWJ010000002.1, forward strand.
ACTGCCACTGTGGTTCCCAGACCCTGGCACTGAGTGCCACATTCAGTTTCTTCTTAAAAACCTCCAGGGATGGAGAATCCACCACCTCCCCGGGTTCAGGGTCATCTGGCTTACTTCAAGGAGCATTGCTATCTGTCCAGTCCATTTCCCACCTCTTGAGGACAACTTCTGCTGGGAGCAGCATCTTCTGCTGGACAACTCCTGGGTTTGCAGCCATTCTGTAGTGTTGGTTCTTGGTGCAGAGCTTGGGGTACAGAGTGCTTGGCTTTGCACAGCCTTGTTTTTACCTGATCATAGGGTTCTGCTGTTTCTCATGGAAAAGAAGGAGTGCATTCACCTCCACCTGTGGATCGTTGAGGGATCTCTTTCATTAATTTTTATACTTGGCTTTTCATATGTATATCAAACTCACTGGCGTGGCTGGACACATCCAAAACAGCCATTAAAGCCTTGATACTTTAAAGTGATTTGACAAGCTGCTTCAGAGAGAACATGAGGAGGTATGCTTTGAAAGGGAACTTCTCTTAGAGCTGCTTCCACCCAGCACTTTAGAAACACAATAAAGCACGTGTTGACAAAAGCAAGCTTCAAAAATACCATTGGATTATTTTGAAGGAGTATAAACACACGTGGGGAGAGTTATCATCCTTCACCCAGCAAAACAATTACATCAGTGCAGCTTGGACTGGGATCTGCCTTAAGATCTCCCAGATGTTGCAAATGGCACAGTTGCTGATCAGTTGCTCTGGGTAATTCTAATCTGTCAAATGAAAGAGAGGAGGTTGGCTCTCAAAGAAAAAAAAAAAGCCTTTTGGCAAACTCAAGATCCACTGTTTATAGCTGACACCCAGAGCTACAACAGCCTCTGCTTATGCTTGTCTTTGCCAGGCCATTGTCAAGGACATGACAATGAGCCTACCTTGTGCCTGTGCACCAAGGGGATGGGCTCTCCATCAAGAAGCTTGCTGTGGGGTGATCTTAGGGCTGCTTGAAATCATGTTGGCAGCATGTCCCAGCCTGGTGTGAGGGACCTGCCACCCATCTCACTAGAAGAAACCCATCCAATTCTGAGGCAGAGGATGCTAGCCCTGACACTCAAACAGAAAGGGGAACCCAGGGAAAAGCTGCAGCTTTGCTGGCCCTGTGGGGAAACAACTTTCCAGGCCCCAGGGCTGGTCCCTGCTTGGACCTGTGCTGTGCAGCAGGAGGATGGAGCCTCAAGATGAGGTCTCAGTGCTCTGCTGCAGCATGAGTGTTCAGGGCTTTGGGGGCTGCAAGACAATGGGGAGCAGGTTCCTGAGGATGAAGCTGGGTGGCTCACACTTACCAGAGTCTGTCCCTGGTTCAAAGGTGCATTTTTTTTGAGTTTCTGTGAAGCATTTGCTATTTGTAGCACAGAGGAGTTGTGGGCATAGAGAGCAAGACCATGCTCACCACAAGCCTGGTGAGCTTGTGTCAGGAATGACCCCCAGCTTCTTTCCTATCCCCTCACAAGACATTGGCCTCATGGGGGCCACAGTGACCCTCTTGCTCAGCACTTTGAAGAACAATGGTAGGCACCAGCACCTTGAAGGTCCTCTGGGTCTTTGCAGCCTAAATGTTGGGGAATGCTTCAGCCTCAGAAAGAGGAGAGATTTTGGAAACCTCTGTGTGGGTGTTTGAGTGGGGTAGTGTGGGTTGACGAGCTGCCTCTCTGAGGTCTTTTCAGTCAGCCTCAGCTGGCAGTTCCACTGGGGTCCAGCCATCTTCTGGGTTATTTGCCCCCTTGATGGGTGGCAAGTAGCTGTGGTGGCCACTCAGCTCCACACAGCCCAGGGCTCATGGTCAGGGCTACCACCTTGTGTCTGCCAACTCTCAGCAGTATGTCAAGCTCGTATGTCAGGTGGTGGGGGGGTGAAAACTGGAAGCAGTGCCATGGTGGTGTGGTGCATGGCTTCTGGCAGAGGGTGAGGAGGACAGATGGGCAGTGACTCTTCTGGGTCCCATGCCCGAGGTGATAAGCAGCCATCTCAGCAGCTAATGCACTGGGTGCTGCAGCAGAGGGAACACAGGCCAGTGCCCTAGGTTGAGAGGGGCTTTCATCCTGGATGTGATGGCAGCAGTGGGGTGAAACACGTCACCCTCCCCAGCATCACCCATCAAGGCCATCTCACCCCAACTCAAGGTGGGGCTGTGCTGTCACAGTATGAGCACCGCCAGAGCGTCGTGGCATTGTCTTCTTCTCGTTTTTAATTTCATTTTTCAGGATGACAACACTTTAGAGGTTTATGACCAACAGGAGAATTTACTACTAAGTCATATACTGATGTAATGAAATCTAATATATGCTGCGTAATGAATTATGAGATGTTATTTAGTTTCAGGGTTTTATTACTTCAATCAGTTATGACCATATTTCCTTTAATATGATTGCTCACTCTTTAAACATACCAGATGACTGTATAAAGAACACCTAATAAAGTCTGGAGATGTTAAAATATAAATGTTTTAATTTTTGCCATAAATTTGTTTTAATTCTACCAATGGTGGCTTTTGCACTCAAAGTGGTGCAGTCCTTGTTAGCAGTTCAGATCTTGCAGTGTTGTCTCAGATCCTTTGTGGGATCTTCTTCATTATAAAGCACAGTCAGTCACCAGTGCTCACCCTTGGTAATTATACACAGAAGCCAAAAGGTTTTTCAAATAAAACTAGAAATGCAGAAAGCATTGATCTGTGATGTAAGTCATTGTCTTAATTATCCTCTTATATTTACCAGCAGAATTGCAATATACACATCCCAATTCCTACCTCTCTTCAAGAAGGGAGAACCAGGTTTATGGTCTTCAGCATCAAAATCAAATATTTAAGTGTTCTGCCTGTGTGCCTTTTGGCAAACCTCCTAATTTTCCCACATTTATGCATTTTATTTTACAGTCATTCAGGATAACATCAGAGCAGTGGAATTATATAGCTGCAAAATAATATCAGAATCAAGTCTTTAATAAATCAATGTTTAAGCAAGTGAAGTGCTTCAGCTGCTGAACAATTGCAGGAACCAAGCAGCGCAGAGTTCCGGTCATGATGTGTTCACAGTGAGTGTTGAGTTCTCAAAAATTATAGTAGAACACATTTTATAATGGTTAACAGCTCTGCAGTAAGAACTTGTGTCTATATTAATGAAGACTGTAGCTTTTGCAAGGCTCCAGCATGCTGCTGGTATCTATCAAACTTCCTGCCTGGGCATGCAGGGGTCTCCAAGCACTGCTGGCTGGGTCCTGCAGGGGTGTCACCTGCCTGGAGATGACAACTACATATAATACAGCTCTCTAATTTCCTCCTCATCTCTGCAACAGACAGCACTTGCATAGTTTGCTTTAGCCTGATTCAAGCCCCCACTGTCCCTGTAGCAGCAATCCACTCTCTCCTGCACCAGGCTGAGTATTTCTATTCAGACCAGGTGCTGGACCTGACCTGAGGATGAGGGACCATTGCAGAGGTACTGCTGTGGAGTGATGAAGTAGGTTTCATATGAGAGCTTGAAAAGTCTTCTCCGCAAAGGATGTGCTTTTGCTGTGCTTGTCCAAGGCACAGAGCTCTGGTGCCTGGGCTTCCTCCGGCTGCCCCGCAGAGCAGGGGAAACTCTTCTGTGCCATGTGAGGCTGAGATCATAGAATCATAGAATCAGCTGGGTTGGAAGGGACCTCTGAGATCATCAAGTCCAACCCTTGACCACTACCGCTGCGGTTACCAGCCCATGGCACTGAGTGCCACATCCAGTCTCTTTTTAAATATCTCCAGGGATGGAGAATCCACTACTTCCCTGGGCAGCCCATTCCAATGTCTGATCACCCTCTCTGTGAAGAAATTCTTTCTAATATCCAACCTAAACCTCCTCTGGCACAACTTGAGACCATGCCCTCTTGTCTTACAGGTATCTAACTGGGAGACGAGACCAACCCCCCCCCTGGCTCCAGCCTCCTTTCAGGGAGTTGTAGAGAGCGATGAGGTCTCCCCTGAGCCTCCTCTTCTCCAGGCTGAACACCCCCAGCTCCCTCAGCCTCTCCTCACAGGACTTGTGCTGGAGTCCCTTCACCAGGCTAGATGCTGCTCAGAGAGATGAGCTGGGAGGAAAGGAGCTTGGTAAAACCAAGCGTGCTGCAAACATACGTCTGGCCAGCTTCAAGGGAAGGAAAACTGCCCTTTAGTTACAGTTTAATTCAGAATTGTCAGCAATCAGAAATATTTTCAGCATGTTTAATCTGCTGTGACTGTGGCTTCCACCTTGGCTCAAGGGTGGTTTTGTTAGGGGTGATGATCCCTTCTGCTCTATTGCCCGCAGCAAAAAGATACCAGAAGCCCAGTTTGGCAGAAGTCCCATCATCCTCATCCCAGCCCCTGAGGCCCATTCCTGACCAGCCTGTGCCTTGTTCTAGCTGTGTTTAGCACCTCTGCCATCTGTAAGCATTTCCTTCTGGTTCTGCAAGGCAGGGTATCATCTCAGGGCAGTCCCTCAGGACAGAAGTTTATCAATTCCATATTTTTTTCTAATTGTGTGTACAATTTATTTGTTCAATTATTGATAGAGATACTAACAGAAGGGAAAAACTTCTAAATGGCCCATCTTGTTTCTTCATTCTATTAATATCTTGGTCACTAATTGGATACATTTTCAGCGAAGACTACAGCAAGTAATGAAATAAAGACTACTATTCACAAATCTAGGATAATAATTCAGCCAAAGAGAATCATACATCAAATAAATGGCCAAGCATACTTCAAATATGTCTTTGTACAGTAACAAGGCACAATTTAATCCCATTAAGAAAATGTTGGCTGTAGCTCAGTGTTTGGGAACATGCCACTGAACTGTCCTGCTGTAACCTTGGATGTAGGAAAAGTTGAAACAAAGCAGCATACTCAGTTTGACATGTCTTTACACTTTAGGTCCTTAATGATGCAATGAATTACTAAAACATTTAATATTGTATAGCTGCAGAAACTGTCTCATATGCAGAAGCTAAGGGATAAGAAGCTTGCTGCATGTGTGGGTGATTCATATGCAAAGTTTATTTGTATCTCCATAAAAGAGATTCCTGAGCTATTTCAAAAGAGCAAGTTTACATATTTAATTTGCAAGAAACAAAATATTTGTTCCATATATCTTACTAAATGCTATAAATACAGGTAAGTTAGTTTCTCACTTCAAAAATTTAAGAAAAACATTAGGGTTTCTTCCTGAGTTTTTATTTTTTCCTGGATTACTTTGCTTTTTTTGTCCATGGTATTTTAAGTAGGATCTGGAGTACTTTTTCTTTTTTCTGGGTACTTTGTATGTGGTTCTCAGCTGCCAAAACATTTGACTTCTTTTATTTCTAATTAAGAAAGATTTAATAGGTACCATAGAAAAGATAGTATGGCTAGATGCATTTCTCAGGCCCACTGTTCATATCCTTGGAGTTTTAACTAAGTATCTTGGAAAAAGTACCATGTTTAGTTTAAAGCATTAGGTTTTCAAGATGAAATCACAGCTGATTCAGTATAACCTGAAACCAGCTGGGGGGTCAGCACGATGGGGAGTCTGCTGATGGGTAGTGTTCTCTGCAGCACAGCACAGCAGAGTGTTGGTGCTGCTCCTCCCCAGGCAGAGAATTCATTTCCAATTGGATGGTGTGGCAGTTCCCCCATTTCTGTAAGCATGGAAGGACAATGGCTGCTTGGAGTGTTGTTAAAATATGCAAATATTATTAGACAGGGAGTTCAATATTCAGCACTGTCCCCTGATTCTCTACAAAGGTCTTGCCCTTAAAATATCAGCTGTGTGGTTTTCCTCTGCTGCTACTTGCAATATCATGTTGTGCAAAATTAATTGCTTGACAGAGCTCTGTGTCTCTTCATACTGTAACAGCTTCTAGAAAAATTCAAGCTGACAGTTCCTAAGGTAAGGCATGAGGAAATATATTAGAATAGTGTATGTTTTATACTGAGAGGTCAGAGAGTACATGTGTATCACAGGCTACAATGGGGAATACAAGGGTAACTATATATATACACACAACACACAAACATGAGTGATTATATTTCAGCTCTTGAGCCATCCTCTGGCATTAGCTGCCAAAACAAAGGGAAAAATAATACTGTCCCTTTTCTGTGTGATTGCAGAAGGAGTCTTCACTCCACAGAATGGTGTTTAGAAACCCCAGAAAGCCAGCAGCATGGCCCATAGCGATGGGATGGCCTCATTTTTCCTGCACAAGCCACAGTGCTAAGGAGCTGATGGGGATGTTCTAAGGGGCTGTTCTCCTGTGCCAGAGACCCCATCAACACAACCAGGATGGAATGACCATGCTGCCTCCAGTGGGTTTCCTTCAAGGACCAGAGGAGCAGGATAGTTCAGTGGGTCCATGTACCCTAGGTGGGTTCAGCACCAGTGCTCCCGAGTGCTGCCGCTGAGAACCTCGTGTTGATGTTTTAAGGGCAACTTGCTGACAGCAGAAGCAATATGACAAAAATTAGGTAGGCTAGAGGGATTAAAACATGTACAATTGTGGAGAATTTGTTAGGCTCAATTACATGAGTCAGGAACTAGCGAAGTGTTAGAAGACCTGGAAATAATTTCAATTTGTCATATCAGGAGCCTCCTTCCCAGAAACAGGCTGTGGAAGCAGAGGCAAGTTCACCATATGGAGAGCAGATGTCTCAAGGGAGCTGAAAAGAAGATACTTTGCTAGCACTAAAACTATTCTGTACAAGGAGGTGACAACAAGTGCTTCTAAAGAAGAAGTAATTATTTATCATTGAATAGACAATTTTTACTGTTTCCTAGAACACAAACGTATATGCTCAAATAATCCCTGACTGTTGCAGTGAAGAGGCACCGGATCACAGCTTGGAGTAGAGGCTATAATAGTAAGCAGATTGAGCATCTTGTTCAACCATCTGCTTTTTAAAGCACATTTTATCGTGGGCTATGTCACACTGAAAAAAAGGCAGGGAAATAAGAAGTCAGCGAGTTACTGATTTACAATTGGTTTGATGTACAAAGCAGTATGGTTGCCTTCCCCATTCGCAGCTTTGATGTTTTACTTTTTAGTATTTTAATTAAGAACTGTGTTGTGGAGATTGACTCAATTTATAACCTCAGTACTGTGGTGTTAGATGGTTCCTGTGAGAGCTGCCTCCTAGTGCCAAACCTGCTTAAACATCTGGAATGAGACTTGAGAGAGCTTCATCACTGTCCTCAGGTACATGAGGAGATGTGTTAAGGAAGGATCTCACTGAGTAAGGGAGCTCAAGGGCACTCTGAATTTAAGCTGAGCTCTGCAATGTCTTGCTCTAGAAGCAAAGACACGCAGCTGTGGAGATTGCCTGTGTAAGTACCAGCCACCACATGCTCATGTTACTCACATCCCAGCTAGATATTTGGGTTTTCTTCCTGTTGGAGCTCTCTGCTACCTGAGAAGCAAACCAAGAGCTACTGAAACAGCTCCCTCAGCTCCTGCAAAACTCCAGCAATTTACTGCAGGGAAAGATAAAGCAATCCCAGCAAGGTAGTGCCGTGTGGCTTTTCCCTGGTCCTGAGGTGAGATGAGCTGTAACAGACCATCTCTGAGAGATGTTCATCCAATCTGCTCTTAAAAATCTCTAATGACTACACTTGTCCAGCCCACAAATGTAGACTGCTCCTGAGCTTGTCTTTGATTATAGCTTGAAAGTTTGTCCTCATATCTAATCTAAATCTCCATTGCTTCCAGTTAAACCTATTACTTCTTGTCTCGCTCTCAGTGGACATCAAAGCAACAGATTTTCATCCGTTTTACTGTAATATTTGAGGGGTGTTATCCTGCTCTCTCCAAACCCATCCATCTCCTCACTAGACTAAACAACACCAAGTTCTTTCAACCTCTCCTCAGAAGTCAGGTTTTATAAACTTCTTAACACCCTTGTTGGTCTCTAAGGGCTTTCTATTTAATTTACATCTTTTTTAAAAGGTGATGGCCAGTGCTTGGACACAGCACTTGAGCTGAGAAGTTCTCTGTGCTATAAAAGTGCCACCCAGCCCCTGGCTTTTCTGTCCCCATGGGTACACTTGTGGGTATCACTGTGGTCACCCAGTCTGTACTTACTCCCAGGTCTCTTCTCCTGACTGGTTAGTCACTCCCTGTTTCAATACAAATCCTTTTGACCTCTTTGCAACTTTGCACATGTCTTTATTTATTCCACTTGTTGATTCTGGAAAAACTCTGGCTTTTCATAGTTTTTTTTTTTTTTATTTTAATTCCAAGCCCCAATATGCTCACAATCCTCCCAGCTTAGAGTGATGGGCTGATTTTATAAGCATACTGTATTTTATTTTAAATGTTACTAATGAAAATACCAAATAGAAACAGGCCCTGGACAGACCCTGGGTGACCAGGGGGCTTAGAAATGACTTTTCAGTATGACGACAAACCATGCAAAGTTCAGCATGTTTTTCTACCGCTTATGTGCCCACTGACTGATGATTTTTCTGGCCTGTATTTCATTAGTTGGCCTTAGAATAACCTCATGCAACTTGGGGATGCATTCAAATGCCCCACCCTAGTCAAGGTGCATATGCCTGCTTCTGCCTGTCACCAAGAGAGAGGAAACATCTTTGTTCTTCTGAATCAAACTGGCTTTGGCCACACTGTGCCAGGCTGTGAGGAGGAGAACTCCTGTCCAACCAGTTGTAAAACATCAGTTGGGGCCACAGAAGTTTTTGGCAATTACTATGTTTAAACTGTAAAAAACTACGTTGTTAATTCAGCATTTCTTAATACAGATAAATGCTGGAGGCTTCAGTGATCATCAGGCTGGAATGCTAGTACCAAGCACCCAAGTAACCAGCTAAGAAGGGAAGGAGGAGAGCAAGGCAGCATCCTGCACAGGCAGCAGCCAGTTCTGAAGCTCTTTCACTCATTCTGCATCTACATGTGGGTTCATCCATAGCCATCCCCACATCATAGCCCAGCACCTAGGGCAGTCACCAGTGAGAACACAAGCACTCACAGTCACAGAAATGCCAAGGGATGTCACGCTGTTGCCATTTCAAGGTAAACGTGGTTTTCCTTGATTCAGGACATTAATATTTCCATGCAGCCCCCACAGGGCATTTAGAAAATGGAGAAATATTGGTTTACCCTGACCAAGAACGGTGACCACCATAGGGAAGGTCAGCCTGGGGAAACCTCCTTCAGTTTCCCCCTTCCTGGGGAAATCCTCCTTCAGTGGAGGATTTTTCAGAGAGTGGAAAAACACCCTCCTAGGAAAGCAAAGGAGAAGCCTGGCTGTGCTTCTCAGGAACACACGTGAAGATGCTGCAGGAGTAACAGCACTTAGTTATTCATCATAAGGGAAGAGACAATTTTTTATACACAGTTTGGTTGCCCATGGTGGAGTGGGCACTGGGTGCCACGGCAGTCTCTGCATCCTGGGGATCTGGGCCAGAGCCTTTTGTGCTGGTAGCTCTGGGCTATGTATATTGCACCTTTACATTCAATTTGATACTGCCTTTAGCCTGCTGGCCTCCTGCCAGCACAGCTGCAGAAAGGTTGGGGAAATTTGCCATAATGTGCTAAGGAATTCGTGTGGAAAGCAAGTTTCACCTACTGCAGTGGAGCTGGAGAGGTTGAAGGGGCTTGGGTTTCCTTTTGCCATGAAATGCTCATCCTCACTCAATATCAGAAGTAAGGTGGAGTTCAAGACTAAAATATTCCAGCTTGAACATACAGGACCACTGAAAATCCATGTTTAAAACTATTTAGAAAATGCGCTGAATTTGTGCTACAGATTAAAACCTGCAGAAACAAAGCATTACTTTAATCAAGATCCAGTTGACATTGCTAGCACCAGTGAAGACAATGCTCTCAGCCTAGATTTTGATGGACATCTTCAAAAAGCACTGAGATGGATGTTCTAGGCACTGCTCAGCCAGTGGCACACCCCAGCCCCCTGTGAGGCTTTGGGCAGCCTTGCCCATGTGCTGCCTGGCCAGCATCCAGCCTTCCCCTGCCTTCCAGGAGTGAAATCCCAGCACAAAAATCTCTGCTGGCACCAAGAACCCTGACTGCTACACCCTTCAACAGCAAGAGGGTTTTATCAAGCCTAGAGGAAGATAACTGCAAGGGCACAAAATGATGAAGAGAGAGACACAGTGGACTTGTATCTGTTTGTATCAAGAAAAGCACAAGTGATGCTTCAGATTTTCAAGAATACCTTAATTCAGCATTTTGCTACAGCAGGGTGGTCACTGGGTTTTGGACCACAGCCCAGCCAAACAGAATGGAGCTTTTCATCAGTTAAAATCCAAGAAGGGAATAATGATCTCAGAGTTTTGTATTTATCATTGGATTTTGCTCTCTGACCTGACTAAGGAAAAGCAATGGCTTGAAACATTTTTCACAAAGCCAAGACTTAAATGGCTGCAATAATTAAAAAAAAAAATTCTCCTCATATTTTTTTTTTCACAGATACACATATTTTTGTCATGTTTGGATAAATCCTTCCCATCTCCCTCAGAATGGTCAATGAAGTTCTCCATGTTTTGAAAGTCTGCACTGGCCCAAAGATGTCATTCACTTGGCAGTGACCCTATAGAGTCCCAAATGGGGTTATGTAGATTTATGTGTGATATAGCAGCAACAAGTGTGAAAAGGCAGAGACTGCTGGCACTTGCCCTTCATCAGCCTTTTCATAGTCCTAGCACTCACCATGAGCTTTGCTGGCTGCAGATATTTAAAGAGCAAAAGGAGCAAGCACTGCAGTTAGATGTGGTTTTGTTATTGTTGCCGTTAATTTAGTGTTTTTTCTTTCTCTTTATTCCTCAAAGCAGATATTTATGACTTTATGGTCAGGAAGAGCTTCCCTCAGCCCTCTTAGCACTAGCACAGACACATCTTTTTCTCTCAGAAAGTGCCGTGCAGTGATGAGCAATACTCCTGGTCCCAGCAGCCTTTCTCTCCAAGATAGGCACTTTTCCCCCTTACAAAACAAAACATGTGAGTTTTGGGAGGTGAAAGCACAGGGCCTTTCTGTCACACAATGGGAGGCTGTTCAGCATGGGTGGGCAGAAGCATTGGCTGAAGTGATGGTGCATCATACATGTTGCCCCATGCCAAGAAATCTCTGTATTTTTGCCAAACGGATGGACATAGCCACTCAGTGAAAACCTAAAGGCCTTCACATAAGCAAAAATGCATAATGCACAACAACAAAAAAAACCCCAAAACCCTCTGAGAAAAGACTACAGGATTTCCATACTTCCTAATGCGCTTATGGAAAATGAAGACAAAATCCCTTGCATGCTACACCTACAAAAGGATGCTGAAAAATCCCTTTATTTCAACTACATCTCGAAGCCCTGTGTTCATTCTTTCTCATATAATTAATCTGGTATGAAATACAGGCAAGATCTAGGACACCTAACACTCAACTAAATTGGAACTTCAGACTTGAAAATTCACCCAGATCCTAGGCTGTGATTTAGTCTGCAGGGCTGTCTCCTCCCAGGAGGTACCTACAATCACTGGGCACTTCCAGGGTCCCTCACACCTAACTCCTGCCAACCACCTCTCCCTAAGGAATGATGGTCACTGTCAGTTTTGTGATGGGTGGAGGTTTTAAGGATGGATGTTCAAAGAGCTGATACCATCATGACAGGCAGCATTATTTTACATCTGGGTTGTCTGCCTTGTCAGAGCTGCCTATGATTAAATGGATGGAGCCTGATTTATTAGCCAAAGATGGTCTCTCCAGGTTCACTGTGAGCAGCACTGTCTGCTGCTAAATCCAGAGCTGAATTCACTTTCAGGTGAAAGCAAATTAACCTACACTCCTGACAGCAATAGAAATCACATACTTAAAGGCAAACGAGATGTAAAGTTAATTTTATTCTTCATTCCCACAACATAGAAGATTGCTGGAAATTCTTTCTTTCCCATGCACAGTGTTTTTTTCTTATTATTCTGTTTATTTCTCCTGATTCAGAGCTAACAGCTGGTTTTACCTATGAGAACCAGCTCACAGATGCACTTCAGGATATAAAGCACATTTATGATAAGACACCTGATAAATCCCTTTATGTTCTGTATCTTTCCTGTAAAGCTGGAGGGGGGAAGCAGAGAAGGAGAAAAGACCTGCTTTAGGATGATGTCATAGCTGTTGGGCACATCTGCCCCAAATTAAATTACCATCTAAAGGGCTTATTTCCCAAACATATTTCTTTTCGGCTTGGAAGGAGACATAAAGCAGTGTATCCCTTCAGTTTTCATTTGGAGAGTCTCTGAAAATTTGGGATCACCATTCACAGTATGCCAGAAAGATTTACTAGTGCTGAGTCTCTCAGGTGATGATGCTGTACAAGTTGCATGAAAAATGAATCTTTCTTGGTTCCTTGATTAAGCTGTGACGCATAATAAATCTTCCGGAAACTTCAAGCCTGTCTTGCTAAAAACATGAGGGACCTTTGTAAAGCCCTCTAAGAAGGTGTGAGAAAGGGATCTCACCTGTAAGAAGAAAGCTTGCAAAAGTGAACCTGGTTGAATTTTAAAATATTAATTCTCCATCTTTCACAGCAACTTTGTGCGTGGCAGAATTTGAAGACAAAAATTAAAAACAAAAAATATTAAACACACCAGGGATAAAACACTGCTTTGTCTACCCCAATACCAAAAGAAAACAACAGGAAAAAGAAGCAAGGGGATAAAACTAAGGAAAACTATTGTTTTATAATAGCTTCTATGTTAACCTTTCCTGTGAAGGCACTCAGACTGTATTGATTCCAGGTGATTAAGAAGAGGCAAATGCTGCACTGGACAAGAACCTTGTCCTCTTGATGCCTACTAGTTTGAAGTACAGGTATCCCAAAATGCTCACTGTGGCAAAGCCCCTTGTGACATGGGAGATGTCAATTTTAGCTTCAGCATCTATTCCTGAGCAGACCCTGACCCCTGGACCCTCACGGCCATGACAAAGCTGGACATATATGTGGCACATGCTGCATCAAAAGAAAGGATCCAGATATTGCCAGGGCAGCTCAGGTAACCCTGGCACTGAAGACAATCATTGTAGCATCATTTTACAGGAGCTTCACTGAAACCCATGAACCTGTCATTTGTCTGGGGTATTTGCTTAGAAATGAATAAACATGCCCAGAATTGCCTCTTTCAAAGAACCTAACAAAGAGCATCCAAATGCAGCAAAGCCTTTCAGCCCATCTAGGAAATAGGGCCCCGTTTTGTGCAGATGTAAAAAGCAGCACAGTTGGTAGAGTTATGCTGATTTACACCAGCTGAGGAACTAGTCCTACATTTTCACCTGGCTCATGAAGATTTATATACTAATTCTCTGCAAAGAATTATTATTAAAAAAAAAAAAAAAAAGAAAAAAAAAAGAAAAAGAACATTCTAGCTGGGTCCACAAGTCCTATTTCATAAATAAGTTATCTCAGCCTTGCTGGGTCAGATCTTACTGAGAGGCCGATACATCCAGGGCTGTCATGTAAATCATTTCCTTTTGAATACTTATGTCTAATCAACTTCAGACCTTGTTTTGGACACATTGTACGTTTCATAAGCCGAATAACTCTCTCTGATGAAATCCTTGCCTCCTGACCCCAAAATACATCTGAACAAAATTGTCCCATCAGGAGTTCAGATAATTGCTTGGCCTTTTCTGTCAGTCATAAACCAGACTGATCCAACTTTTTTGGACACTTCCCCACAGTTTAATGTGCTTTTCAAACACATTCCGAACAGCATAACAGAATAGGAATGGTTGCTTTTATAAATGTGTGGTACTTTATATGCTTAAGCAAAGAAATCAGAGACTCTCTTTGTTGGTGCCATATGTACTATTGTGTGATAAAAATTTACCAGCATGTAGTTCTGCAATTATTGTTCTTGCAGCTCCATTAGTCTTAAATCTTATTTATGTACCGTGGGCTTTTTTCTTCCACTGGAACTCCCAGGCACTCACTTTACTTGTTCCAAGCTTACGAAACACCAAGTAGCCCAGGCACAATTTGAAGATCTGATCTTTCTCATGCCCGGGGAGAGTATGTGTAAAAGTGATGACTCCGTGCTCCCACCCCACAAAGCTCCTTCAGGGTCCACAACCATCCAGCTCTTGGAAGTCTACCAGAGGTGTCCTGTGGCTGACACAGCAGGATGCTGGCACCCAGTGAGGTTTGCACTTGCTGTCTGGACATGGCAGCATCCACCTTGTGGCAACACAGCTTACAACAACAAGGAGAAGCTGAAGTCCTCATTGATGGCCAAGATGCTGCCCAAGCTCTGAGGGAGGTGGGGGGTAGGGTGGGTGAGACATCTGCATCTAAGGCACAGAGTAGACCCTGAAAAGCTGATGGAATTTTTTCTATTGACTCTAAGGGGGGCATGATTTTCTTTCCCTAGCTCTTCTTGACAGCCTGCTGGTGTGTGGGGGAGAGCTTGGGAAGGTGAGGAAGATTTGTTAGAGGAAGCCCGGCACATTTTTGTGCCAGTGAACGGCAAATTACCCCCTGCAGTTGAACAATGCTAAATCTGGAACAATGAGAAGAATTACAAATATCCAGACATCACAGACAAGGGTTTACCGAGATCATGGTCTCAAGTTAAAAGCCTGGGAATTCCTCGAGGAGAAGGTGTGGTCTGGGGCACCACATGTGAGCCAGAGCTTTCCAAGTGTCTCTACAGCTCTCAACATCTGATGAGAAAATTAAGTTCAGGGGCAAAACATATTATGAAAATGGAAAGCAGGCTGCTACATTTATCAGTAAGTTGAAAGGACAAAATGTACATGAGTGTTAGGAAAGAAAAATCATGGAAAGGCCATTTTACATCAAGAAGGATTCCTTTTTAAGGAACGGAAAACAGGGACCTGCAGGGCTCAGGTGACTTGGGGGAACCTCAGTGCTGCAGCTGAGCCCTGGCTGCAGGAGTGGAGGTGCAGAGCCACACGTGCAGCCTCACAGAACACTGGGCTCACTGCTCCTGCAGACTCTGGGATCACCATCTCATGCCTTCTGCAGACAGGCTCAGGTAAACATCACCATGCCTGTTTGAGGTGTCAGCCTCGGAGTGGTTTGCTGGAAGTCATTGCTACCTAGCAGGCATGACAAAACTATATGTATCAGGACTATCTCCCATAATTTAAAGTTTAGTGCTTTGCACCATCAACAAAGAGTAATCTGGAAATAATTGTGTCTGCCACTGGTGAGTGACACACAGGGCAGGGGTTTGGCTCTGGCACAGCCTCATGAGAATACATGTTCATGTGTTTCAGGTCCATATACATTACAGAACAGTCCCTGAAGCTCATCTTGAGGATTTATCATTTTGCAGCGTACCTTTGTGAGCCTAGAATCTCAGGGAGAGATCTCACAGCCTATGTAAGATGT